>MU400634.1:0-115454 GCA_022578965.1 Xylaria sp. FL1777 | reverse complement strand
TTTATTTTAGCAATAAAATAATTAATTAATAAATTAAAAATAATATAATAAGTTTATAAAAAAAAAATATACTAATTTAAAAATATATATTTTAGCTTTTTTTTTATTATATTTGTTTTATTAAACTTTTTATTTATATTTAACTTTGTTATTTTATTTATTTAATAAGTTTTAACTTTTTATATTTAATATAAATGCTTTTAATATTTATATTTAAGAAATTTTACAATTATTAAAAAATAATAACTTAAATTAGCAATTAAAAATATTAAACTATATATAGCAAACAATATTAACATTAATATTTACATTTTATATTTTTTATATTATTTATTTTTGCACTTTTAATTTATATTAAAATTTCTAACTTGCTTATATTTTTTATTAAATTATAAAACATAGCAAAAATATATATATGCTTAAATATTATTAAGAATTGCTTTTATTATATATATACGCTTTTAATTATTATATTCTTTATTTTTAAAAAAATTATTAATATTATAAATTAACTAAAAATAGAGGCATTTTTTTTTAAAAGTTCTAAAAAGCTAACATTTAATACTAAGGCATATAAATAACTAGCATAAAAAATAGCAAACTTTAAAAAAAAAGCAAAAAAAAAAGAAAATAAACATATATATATAAACTTAATTATTAATTATAAAAAGCTTTTCTTTAAAAACTAATAGCTTTTTAAAAATAGCTTTAAAAAAAAAGCTAATAATTATTAAAAATTTAAAATATAAAAAATATTTAGCTTATTAGCCTTTTTTATAAATTAAAAAACTAAATATAAAAAATATTTAGCTAAAAAACATATTGCTTTTTTTAGTTAATGTTTTTTTAAAGTTTGTTTTAAAGTTTTATTTTATATAAAAAAAAGTAACCTTTATAAAAAGTTTGTTTTTTAAAAACCTAAAAAAAAAAAAAAAAATAGTACTAAAAAAGCACTTTAGCTATATGTTTTCTAAAAATAGCAAAACTTGCTAAAACTTATTTTTAAATTTAATTTAATAAATATAAAAAAAAGCAATATATTTAATACATAGAAAATATTATAATAAAAAAGCGTTAAAATATTAGTAGTTTATATTATACGTAATTTTAATAAAAGTTCTTTATATTTTTAATTTATTATTTAATAAAAAAGCGCTTAATTTTTAAAGAAAAGCTTTTATAGCATACTTTGCTATATAAAACCGCTTAATAAATATAAATAAAATGCTATTTTATATGCTTAAACTAAAAACTAAATATTTAAAGGCATTTTTATAAGCTATAAACTAAATATTAAGATTTATAGTTATAAAAAGTTTTATAATGTTAATATAATACTTATTTAAGATTAAAAAACATTATAAAAATAATAATTTTTGCTTTAATAAGTTTAATATTATGTTTATAAAAAATTTAATAGTTTTAGCAATAAAGCTAAAACTACATAAAAAATAAAAACCTATAGTATAAAAACTAAATATTTAGCAATTATTATTTATAGAATTCTTAAAAAAACTATTATTAAAAAAAGCTTTAAACAATTATTAAAAAAATAATAATATAAAACATTTTAATAAACTAAAGCTTTATAATAAATAAAAGCTAGCTTATTATTTTTTGCTAAATAAAGTTCTAAAAATAATATATAAAAATAATAAAAAGTAATAGCTAAAAACTTTTTTTTTAAAACAATAAATAACTACTAAAAAAACTTATTAGTATAAACAAAGGTATTTAAATTATTAAAAAAGGCTTATTATTTATAGCTGCTATAAAAACTTTTATAAAGTAAATATTACAAAATAAAAAATTAAGGCTATTTATATTATAAATATTTTTATAAAGCTAAACGTTAAAAAATAGCTAAATAAGCATAAAATAAAAGCTTTATTAAACGTATTACTTTAGTTATATATAAATAAAAAAGCTAAAGCTTTAAAAATAAATATTAAACTTAAGTATAACTAATTTATAAAAAATCTTTTTATAAACTAATAAAACATAAAATAAGCTATAATAATTACTGCAACTTTTTAAATAAAATATTTTATAATAAAATATTGCTTAAATAATTATTAAATTATTATTTTTATTAATACTGTTTTAAAAGTAGTATATATTTTAAACTTTAAATATACTATTAATAAAAATAACAAACAAATTTTTTAAAAATTGCAAAAATATTAAACAATAAAGCACTTTAATATAAAAGTTATATTAAGCTATTTTATATTTTTTTGCTTTTGCTAACGTAATAACTATATATATAAGTTTATTAAAGCTTTATATTTATATTATATGTTTTATAACTTAATAAGCTAATATTTAAAAAAAAGTATTAATAATTAAAAAAGTTATAAATAACTTATTTAATTTTTAAAAGCAAACTTTAAAGGGCATTTTAGCTTTAAGTTGCAAAAAGATCTGCGTTTATTACTTTTAATAAGCACTAAGCTTTATTATTTCTTAAAAAAACTAAAAGCAACTTTTTTTAGATTTAATAAATTAGCTTTTTTATTATTAAGCGCTAAAAATATATAAAATAAAAAAAAAACGCTAAAAAAAAAACTAAAAGTTAATTGTTTTATTTTTTTAATGCTTTTTACTTTAAAGCACAAAAAAGGTTTTTAGCAAAAAAAACTAACAATTATACTAAAAAAGTTATATTATAAACAATATAAAAATGTTTTAATAGTATAAAGTTATTTTATTATAAAAACTTTTATAAATAATTTTTTTTTTAAGTATAGTAAGCTAAGTATAAAACTTAGCTAAGCTTAATAGTTTAAAAAAAAAAAAGTATAAACTTTTTATAAGTACTTTTACAAAAAAAATACTAAGCATTTTTAAAGGCTTTTGCTTATATATTTAAATATATAAAAAAACTAAAACTAGTTTTAATAAAGCTATAATGCTTTTATAAGTACTAAAGCTTAAGCTACTTTTAAATATAGCAAAAGAAATAAAAAAAAACTTATAAAACTAAATAAGCAAAGAAAAATAATATTAACTTTATTTAAAAAACGTTAGTAAAAATAAAAAACTTTATAATTATAAGTATTAAAATAAACTAAAAGTAGCTATATTTTAATAAGAAAAAATTAAAATAAAATAAAATAGCTAAATAAGCTAATTAGCTAATTAAAGTAAATTTAAGCTAAGTTATATAGTAAAAATAAAAGTATAAATATTGCGCTAAATTTTAAAGTATAGATTTAATTATAACGCATAACAAAATGAAAATTAGCTATAGTTGCTTTATTTATATTATTAATTAGCCTTTTAATTAATTGTTTAATTTTTTAATTCATATATAGCTTAATTGCTTAAATGCATAAGTTATGACTTATCTTTTTGCAGTTAAAGTGTTATAATAGATTTTACGCAATTACACTGCTTTATTTTAATAGCTTTAGCTAAAATATTTAGCTAAAAGATTATTATAATATAGCTTAATAAATTAAAAGTGTATAGTTTTTTTAAAAAAAATATAAATTTTATTTTTATAATAAACTAAGGATTTTTTTATTAATTATTAAAGATTTATAAGCTTTTTTACCTTTAATTGTTTTATAATTATATAGCATTTAAGGTTTTTTTTTTAAACTTTTTAAATAAGGTTTTTTAGTTTTTTAAAAGCCTTTAAATCTTTTAATTTTTTTAAGCTTATAGCTATTTATACATACAAACATATAACTGCTTAAATAAAAAAAGCTTCTTTAGCAAATATAGCCTTAAAGTATAAAGCTTTAGCTTAAGCACTAAAATATAAATTAAAAACTTTAACTTGTTATATTACTACAACTTTTTTTTTTAACGTTAAAAAAATATTAATATTATTAAGCAAAACAGCTATATAATTAAAACAACGCAAAAAAAAATTAGCTTTATTTTTTTTGCTTATTTAGTATTTAATAATAAAATCAAAAAAGCTAATAATAAACACTAATAAACTTGCTTTTTATTAAGCTTTAGCATTTTTATAAACGCTTAAAAATTAACATAATTAATTAATACTTTAATTAATAAATTGCTTTTTTATAAATAATGCTATTAATGCTTAAAGCAATTTATTATTGCAAGCATTTTTTAGTTAAGCATATTATACTATATTTTTTCTTTAGATAGCTTTTAAAAATAAAACATAACTAGTTTAAAAATGCCTTAATTATTTTGCTAAAATAAATTTTTTATAAAAGCTACTTTAAAAAAATCGGTTTTTAGTAATATTTGTTTTTTAAAGTTAAAATGTATAAAAAAAATAGCCTGCTTAAATACATCCTAAAAGTTCTTAAAAGCTTTTTTTTTAAAACTATTTAAAAAGATTTAACTTTTTTTTGTTTTTATTACGTTTTTTTTTAAATACTTAAATAAAAGTGCAGCAATATAAAAATACCCGTTTATAAAACAGCAATAAAAATTATAAAACTTTAAAAATTGTTATAACGCCTAATAAATATTTAATATAAACTATTACTAAATAATATTTATATATAAAAAGTTCATTTTAATTTTTTAGCTAAAAATAATATAACTTAAAAATTTGATTTTTTTTTAATAAAATTAGCACTTAAATAATTTAGCGTATAGTTTTGCTTTTTATAGCTTTTTAATAATGTTTTAAACATATTTAGTATAAAAATCCTTATTTAAAAAAAAATAAGCATATTATTAAAATATGCAATATAAAATATATTTATTATATTATTAAGTACTTTTTATATATAACTTTAAAAAATAGCAAAAGCATTTAATAAACTTATAAATATACCTAGAAATTTATAGTAGCTATAATATATATAAAACGCTATTTTTTACTTATTTTTTTTTTAAATGCATAAATAATAATAAGCGTTTTTAAAGTTAATTTTACTAAAGATTTTAGCTTTTAAAATTCTATTAAGCAGCTTTAAAATAAGTAATAAAATATATTAATTTTTATGCATAACTTAATTAAGTTTTTTATAGTTTATATATTGAAATAAAGCAGTGCAATCGCACAAGATTTATTATATTACTTTAATTGCAAGGAAATAAGTTATAACTTATGTATTTAAGCAATTAAGCCATATATAAATTAAGAAATAAAACGATTAATTAAAAGGCTATTTAATAATATAAATAAAGCAACTATAGCTAATTTTTATAATATTAAGCATAATAGTTAAATTTATACTTTAAAATTTAGCGTAATACTTATATTCTTATTTTTATTATATAATTTAGCTTAAATTTATTTTAACTAGCTAATTAATTTATTTAGCTATTTTATTTTATTTTAATTTTTTTTTATTAAAATATAGCTGCTTTTAGTTTATTTTAATACTTATAATTATAAAGTTTTTTATTTTTATTAGCGTTTTTTAAACAAAATTAATATTATTTTTTCTTGCTTATTTAGTTTTATAAGTTTTTTTTTATTTTTTTTGCTATGTTTAAAAATAGCTTAAGTTTTAGCGCTTATAAAAGCATTATAGCTTTATTAAAACTAGTTTTAGCTTTTTTATGTATTTAAATATATAAACAAAGGCCTTTAAAAATACTTAGCGTTTTTTTTATAAAAGTACTTATAAAAAGTTTATACTTTTTTTTTTTTAAACTATTAAGTTTAGCTAAGTTTTATACTTAGCTTATTATACTTAAAAAAAAAAATATCTATAAAAGTATTTGTAGCAAAATAACTTTGTATTGCTAAAACGTTTTTATATTGCTTATAATAAGATTTCTTTAATATAACTATTAGTTTTTTTTGCTAAAAACCTTTTTTGCGCTTTAAAGTAAAAAGTATTAAAAAAGCAAAACAATTAACTTTTAGTTTTTTTTTAGCGTTTTTTTTTTACTTTATATATTTTTAACGCTTAATAATAAAAAAGCTAACTTATTAAATCTAAAAAAAGTTGCCTTTAGTTTTTTTAAAAAATAATAAAGTTTAGCGCTTATTAAAAGTAATAAACGTAAATTTTTTTGCAATTTAAAGCTAAAGTACTTTTTAAGGTTTGTTTTTAAAAATTAAATAAGCTATTTATAACTTTTTTAATTATTAATATTTTTTTTTAAATATTAATTTATTAGGTTATAAAATATATAATATAAATATAAAGCTTTAATAAACTTGTATATATAGTTATTGCATTAATAAAAGCAAAAAGTATAAAATAGCTTAATATAACTTTTATATTAAAGTGCTTTATTGTTTAATACTTTTGTAATTTTTAAAAAACTTATTTGTTATTTTTATTAGTAATATGCTTAAAATTTAAAATATATACTATTTTTAAAACAGTATTAATAAAAATAATAATTTAGTAATTATTTAAGCAATATTTTATTATAAAATATTTTATTTAAAAAGTTATAGCAATTATTACAACTTATTTTGCATTTTATTAGTTTATAAAGAAATTTTCTATAAACTAGCTATATTTAGGTTTAATACTTATTTTTAAAGCTTTAGCTTTTTTATTTATATATAACTAAAGCAATACGTTTAATAAAGCTTTTATTTTATGCTTATTTAGTTATTTTTTAGCGTTTAGCTTTATAAAAATATTTATAATATAAATAGCTTTAATTTTTTATTTTATAGTATTTATTTTATAAAAGTTTTTATAGCAGCTATAAATAACAAGCTTTTTTTAGTAATTTAAGTACTTTTATTTATACTAATAAGTTTTTTTAGCAGTTATTTATTGTTTTAAAAAAAAAGTTTTTAGTTATTACTTTTTATTATTTTTATATACTATTTTTAAAACTTTACTTAGCAAAAAACAATAAGCTAGCTTTTATTTATTATAAAGCTTTAGTTTATTAAAATGTTTTATGTTATTATTTTTTTAATAATTGTTTAAAGCTTTTTTTAATAGTAGTTTTTTTAAGAATTTTATAAATAATAATTGCTAAATATTTAGTTTTTATACTGCAGGTTTTTATTTTTTATATAGTTTTAGCTTTATTGCTAAAACTATTAAATTTTTTATAAATATAATATTAAACTTATTAAAACAAAAATTATTATTTTTATAATATTTTTTAATTTTAAATAAATATTATATTAATATTATAAAACTTTTTATAGCTATAAATTTTAACATTTAGTTTATAGCTTATAAAAATGCTTTTAAATATTTAGTTTTTAGTTTAAGCATATAAAGTAGCATTTTATTTGCGTTTATTAAGCAGTTTTATATAGCAAAATATGCTATAAAAGCTTTTTTTTAAAAATTAAGCGCTTTTTTACTAAGTAATAAATTAAAAATATAAAAAACTTTTATTAAAATTATGTATAATATAAACTATTAATATTTTAATGCTTTTTTATTACAATACTTTTTATATATTAAATATATTGCTTTTTTTTATATTTATTAAACTAAATCTAGAAATAAGTTTTAGCAGGTTTTGCTATTTTTAGAAAACATATAATTAAAGTGCTTTTTTAGTACTACTTTTTTTTTTTTTTCTAGGTTTTTAAAAAACAAACTTCTTATAAAGGTTATTTTTTTTTATATAAAATAAGATTTTAAAACGGACTTTAAAAAAACATTAACTAAAAAAAGTAATATGTTTTTTAGTTAAACATTTTTTATATTTAATTTTTTAATTTATAAAAAAAGCTAGCAAGCTAAATATTTTTTGTATTTTAAACTTTTAATAATTATTAGCTTTTTTTTAAAGCTGTTTTTAAAAAGCTTTTAATTTTTAAAAAAAAGCTTTTTATAATTAGCAGTTAAATTTATATATATATGCTTATTTTTTCTTTTTTTTGCTTTTTTTTTAAAGTTTGCTATTTTTTGTACTAATTGCTTATATGCTTTAATATTAAGTATTAGCTCTTTAAAACTTTTAAAAAGAAATGCTTTTATTTTTAGCTAATCTGCAGTACTAATAACTTTTTTAAAAATAAAAAATATAATAATTAAAAGCATATATATATAATAAAAACAATCTTTAATAATATTTAAGCATATATATACTTTTTGCTATATTTTATAATTAAATAAAAAATGCAAGCAAATTAAAAATTTTAATATAAATTAAAAATATAAAAGCAAATAGTATAAAAAAGTATAAAGTATAAGTATTAATATTAGTACTACATGCTATATATAGTTTAATATTTTTAATTGCTAATTTAAATTATTATTTTTTAATAATTATAAGATTTTTTAAATATAAATACTAAAAGCATTTATATTAAATGCAAAAAGTTAAAACTTATTAAATAAATAAAATAGCAAAATTAAATATAAATAAAAAGTTTAATAAAGCAAATATAATAAAAAAAAAACTAGGTTATATATTTTTAAACTAGTATACTTTTTTTTTATAAACTTACTATACTATTTTTAATTTATTAATTAATTATTTTATTGCTAAAATAAATTATTAATTATTAAATGCTTTTATAATAATTATTTTTTATATGTTTATATTAGTATTAATTAAAAAATAAGCAAATAAAATAGTTTTAGTTAGTTAAATAGTTATTTTTTAGCTTTTTTTTAGTATACTTATAACTTATTTTTTTTAAATATTTATTACTATTAATAGCAAAATAAATAACTTAAGCTTTAGTAAATATAAAAAAAAAGCTTGTTTTTTTTTTTAATCTGTTTTTTTTTAAATAGTTTTAAAGCTTAGATTTTTTCTGCAATTCTTTTTTTTAGTGCTTAAGTTTTTAAACTACTTAGTTTACGCTTTTATTATAAAGTTTTTGTTTTTAAGTAGCATAATTAATGCTTGCTTAACTAAGCATTTAAAAAACAATTCTTTTATTATTAATAAAGTTTTTAATAATTAAAAAGCATTATAGCAATTAATTAATATTTAAAAAATTAATACTGCTTAATTAATAAATAGTTATATTTATAATATTTAAAAAATTAAGTTTATTAATAAATAGCAAAATATATATGCTTTTTTTTTTTTTAGATTTTGTTTTTTTTATTTAGCTAACTTTTTTTATTTTATATAACTAAGCATTAAGCTATTTATAAATCAAAATTCTTAGTAGTAATATTAGTAACAAATATATTTAATAAAAAATTAGTTATGATTTTTTTTATATATATTATATAAATTAATATATTTAAGCTAGCTTTAATTAAATAAAAAAACAAAAGTATTTAAAATTTTGCTTATTATATATAAAAGTAACTAAAAGTAGTTCTTAAAGCAAATATATATATTAAATTTTTTATAACTTTTGTTAATTTATAGTTATATTTATATAGCTATTTAAAATATAAAATGCTATGCTTTATAAGCATTATAAATAGTTATTAATAATAGCTAAAAGTAAAAAATATATAAAGCTTTATTTTTTTTTTTTTTGTTATACTATTTTAAGTTAAAAGTTTAATATATATGCTAATTATACGTTTATTATTTAGTTATAAAACTGTTTATTTTATAAATCTAAAAGCAATATAACTAAATATTTTAGGGCTAATATAGTAACTATAGTAATTAAAAAAAATTTTATGTTTAAAAACTTTAAAAAATAAATAGTTTTAACTAAAAATACTTTTGTTTGCTTAACTAAAAAAAAAACTAAATTAAAACGTAAATTAAAGCGTTTTTTTAAGCTAATTTTATTGCTTAGCTTATTAAGTATAATATTAATAAGCAATAATTTAGTATTGCTTAAAAAATTAGTATAACATTTAAATATTTAAAAAAATAACTAAAAAAATAAATCAAATAAGTTATATAAAGTAAAATAAAATAAAAAATTAAACAATTTGCTTATATAGCAATGTTTTCTTTAATATAATTTACAATTATTTTTTTTTATTGCATAGCTTATAAATTTTTTCTTAAGCATAATAAATAAAAAAAAAATAATTATTATATAAAAAGTTAAGTTATAATATTTATAAAAGCAAATATATAAAACTTTTATAATAAGAAAATTAAAAATATATAAAATAAAAATTATTAATATTAAATCGTTAAATCTTTTTTTGTTTTTTTTTTAGTTTTTATTTTTTTAGCTTTATATAATTAAATAATTTTGCTTAATTTTTTATAGCAAAGTTTTATTTTTGCTAAGCTTGCTTTAAATTTTGCTTAAATGTTTGCTATTTTATTAAATGTTTATTATTACTTAATAGCAACTTTAGGTTATTACTAATAGTTTAAATGCATAAAATATAAACTAATAACTTTTTAAAATATAATAATAATATTTTTTGCTTTTTAGTAGTTTTAAAGTCTTTATTAAGTATTAAATAGTTTAAACTAAAAGCAAAAAAAGCTATTTAATTTTAAATAAAAGTAATAAAGCAATTAAAAGTAAAAAAACTTATATGTAAGCATTAATATAATAAAATGAACTTAAGTAGTTAAAACTAATAAATAGTTTTTATTTTTATTTCTTTTGTTTTTATGCATTTTTAAAAAAAAGCAATAATAATTTATATTAAAATTAAGCTACTAAGCTATTTAAAAAACATTAAAATAAAATAAAGACTTATATTTTTAGCGTAATAATAAAAGAAATACTAATAAATTAGCTATTATAAAACTAATAAATATAAAACTAATAAAAAAAAAGCTATAAAAAACACGCTTAATTTTAAGTAAAAAAAATAGTTTTATATATTATAACTTAATTATATAAACTTATATAATTAATAAAAATAAAAAATAAAACAATTAATAAAAAAACAAAAAGTAAAAAAAAAAAAATCTATTGCTTTAGCTTTTATTAGTTATTACTTTTTAAAGCGCTTTATAATATAATAACTAAAAAAATAAAGTAAGCTATTATATTTTTTAGCACTTAAAATGTTTAAAGTACTAAAAGTTATATTATAGCTTTTATAAACTTAGAAAGTTTTTATAACTTATTATATTTTTTTTATTTTTTGCAGCTTAACTATTATAGCTTTAATTATTAAAAGTTTTATTGTTTTAATTTAATTCTTAATAAATAGCTGCAGCACTAGTAATTTATATATTAAAATTAGGATTTTTTAGTTTTTAGTACTTTTAGTTATTTTATATAAATTGCTTTAATTTTTCGAAAAAAAACAACTTTTTTAATTTTTTACTAGTTAGTTTTACTAATTAGTATTGCTTATAATTAATATTTTTTTTAACTTTATAAAAGCTAATCTATTTATATAGTAGCTTTTTATTATTAGATTTATTTATTAAAAGCATAGTATTATAAAAAAAAACAAAAAAGCCTTTTTTAAATAGTTGCTTAATTTTATAAGCGTTTTTTCAAGATTTAGCTTTTATAGCTAATTTTTTTTTTTTAGTTATAATTGCTTTAACTTTTATAATATTTTAGTTATAATATTTTAGCTGCTTAACTTTAGTTTTAATAAAATTCTCGTAAAAAGTAATATTTTACTACTTAATTACTTTTTATGTTAATATTACATTTTTTATTAGCAGAATTAATATTTTTTTATATATTAGCTTATATAAGCTATAGTTATAATAGCGCATAAAAATATAATCTGCTTATACTACTAAGTTTAAATACTTTAGCTAATTTTTTCTAGTTTTATTTATTATTTATATAAAGCTTTTTTTTATTAGCTTATAGCTTTTTTTAATAAAGCTTTACGCTTAAAAATAATAAGTTAAACTATAGTTTATTTTATAGCTTAAAATATTTACTGCGTTTTTTACTTTTTTTTTGAATTTAAAGCTATTATTATATTTAATTTTAATAGAAATTTTGTGCTAAAACATAATTTTTTCTTTAATAAATTTAAGTATTTTTAAAAAGTTTATATGCTTTAAAAGTTTAGCTTTTAAATAAGTTATTATTTTGTATTTTGCTTTTATAATAGCTTTAAATTTGTTGCTTAATAACATAGTTTATATATTTATAACTTAAAAAACCAAAAAATCCAAAAAATAATTAAAATAATATTTTTTAGTTTTTTTGCTATTAGTAGATTTTTAGCAATTAAAGCAACTAGTAATTATAATATAAACGTTTTAATAAAGGCTTTTTTAGTAATATTTTTAAGTTATTTATTAAGTTATAAATATTTAGCCTTTATATGTTATTTTTTTATAGTTTTTTTTAATAAAAGCTTTTTAAGTTTTTTTGTTATTAATAATTTTTTTTAGCATTTTTTTAAATTTTGCTTTTTTTTAAAAAGTAAACTTATTAACAAAAAATTTAAAAGCTTTTTTTTTAAAGTATCTTTGCTTTTTTTTTGTTATAAGTTCTTTTAAAACTTGCTTAAAAACAAAATATTTAGCAATTTGCTTACTTTTTTTGCTTTAATCTTTTTTTAAGTATAACAAAAGTTCTGTTTTTTAGTATACTAAGCTTTTAACTAATTAATCGCTTAACTTTTTATATGCAATAATAATAGCTATTATATATAGTTAAAAATTAATAAAATTTTTTATATTTTTTTTTTAATAATTATTTAATTTATTTAATAGCTTAAAAGATTTTTTAAAAAGCTTATTAGCAGCTATATGTTTTTTTTTTTAGTATATAATAAAATATAAAATTAAAAGTCTTTATATATGCTATTTATTTTGTTAATTAAGCATTTAATAATGCTAAAAATTTATTGTTTAGTTAAGCTATAAAAACTTTTGCATTAGTTTTTAAATAAAATGTAATTTTATAAAAATAATTGCGTAACTTTTAAAAAGTTTTAATAATAGTAAGCCTTTTTAGCTTTATAGCATTATATTTTTTTTTAAGGCTTTTTTATGTTTTAAACTTATATTTTGCTAGCTTAATAGCTTTATTAACTTTTTAGCATAAAATAACGCTTTAGCTAGTTTTAAAAGCATTTACTTTTAGCTAACTAAGTTTTTTTATATAATTAAAAGTAATAAAAATAAAAGCTATTATAATAGCTTTTTAAAGCTTTTTTATAGCTTTTTTCTGCGGTTTTTTAAAGCAAAACGGCTTATTTTTTTATAATAAAACTGTTAATAGTTTTGCAATTATAATATATTTTTATATTTATATTTAGTAGTATATTATTATTTTTAAAAAAAACTATACTTTTATAATATTTTTGCAAGTTTTTTACTTAAAAATTTTTATTACTTTTGTTTTTATTAAGCTTTTACTATTAATATTATATATATAGCTAACTATTTTAGTTATTTATTTTGCTTACTTGTTTTTAAATATGCTAGCTATAATTTTAGCTAGCTTAAAATTAAGTAATATAACATTAAAATTCTTAAAATGTTTTAATATAAATTGCTTAATACTTAAAGCAACTTTATAATTATTATATTTAATAATAAGTTTTTTAATTATTATATTATTAAAAAAAAGCTTGCATTTTATTAATAATATATTATATAAAACCTTTAATAGTACTTTTAGAAATTAAGCTACTAAATTTATTGCTTTTTGCAAAAAAATAATCATTTAAAGAAAGCTTATTAATATAAAAAAAGCAATTATTGCTTAGCTAAAAATAAAAAGTAATATTTAATTATATTTTAAAAATAAATTAACTATAAAAATTACTTTATATATTGCAAATTTTTTAAAAAACTTATTATAGCTTTAAAAAAAATTAGCATTATATATAATAACTACGTTTATTTTTATAGCTAAATTAATTAATTAAACTTTTTTACTTTTTTTTTGTACTAAAAACTAAGCATTATAATATAAACTGTAAGCTTTTTTAAAAACGCTATATTTAAATTAAGTTTTTAAAACCTTTATAGTAATGTTTTTTAAAAACTTAAAAATTAAAATACTGCAAACTTGCTATACTTTATAAAGAACTGTTTTAATTTTATAAAAAAAAAAGATTTTATTATATATTTTTTTTATTTTAAAAAAGTTTTATAAAAGCGCTATTTCTTTGCAATACTATATTTTAGTTAGCAATGCTGCTTTTTGCTAAATAAAGTTAATTATATAAAGCTTTTCTAAAAAAACAACTAGTTATTTAATAGTTAGTTAAATGCTTTTAAAAGCAGTACTAAAACATAAATATATATTTTAATAAATGCTATTTTATTAAAATAGCGCAAAATTTTCTAAGTAATAGCTTGCTTTTTTTAAAGCTTGCTTTTTTTATTTATAAGATCTAAATAAAACAGTGCTATTAAATAGCATATTATTTTTAAAATAAATTTTTTTATCTTTTGTTTTATATAGTATAACGTGATTCACAAGCGAGCCGCGCACCCAAGCGAGTCGCGCACTTAGCTTGGCGTACCGTTCCACATAATTTTATATGTAAAGATACTTACTCCACTTTTAAATAACTTGGCCAAAAAAAATCGGAAAAATACAGGGGTTGTTTTATTGTAATTATAACTATATAGTTTAGCTAAAGCAACTTTGTCCTGGTAATTAGCTATTTTATTCAAGCTGTTATAAAAAATACGCTAAAATAATCCCTGTATTTTTGTTTTTGTTGAATGCACGCTTGGAAAAAATAGCTATATAATAGGACAAAGTTATTTTAGCTAAACTATATAGTTATAATTACAATAAAACAACCCCTGTATTTTTCCGATTTTTTTTGGCTGAGTTATTTAAAAGTGGAGTAAGTACCTTTTAATACAATATTGTATATAGCGGTACGCCAAGCTAAGTGCGCGGCTCGCTTGGATGCGCGACTCGCTTGTGAATCACGTTATTTAAAATTATTGTTTTATTTTTTGTTAATTTATTAGTTTTTAAAGCTTAAAAAGTTAATAATACTTAAGTTAAAGTTATAATTAAGTTATATTTGCTTTTTAATTTATATGCAGAATTTTTAGTTTTTATAATTGTTAATTTTTTAGTATTTTTTTGCTTTAGCGCTTTTTTTATTATAACTAAAAATATTTTAAATAGTTAATTATTATTAAAAATAGCGCAAACCTTTTTATTATTTTATATTTTTAAATTTTTAAGAAGTTTGATATTTTATATAAAAGAAATTAAAAAAGCTACTAACGTTATATTATTATATAAATTTTAATTTTTCTAAAAGTTTACACTTATATATTTTTTTAAACTATGTTTTTTTAATTTTTTTTTTGCTTTTTTTTACTAATTATTAGATTTTTTATTTAAAGTTCAGTATTTTTGTGCTTTATATAGCTTATTTACTAAGCTAGTAGTTTAACAAATATACATTAGTTTTTTAGTTATTAATGTTTTTAAGCTTTTAAACTTAATTTTTTAATATAGTTTATTATTAATACAATAATTTAGCTTGTTTTAAGTATTATATTAGCTATTATATAAAGGCCCTAAAAATATAAACTTATTTAAAACTTTATAATAAAGTTTATTTTTAATAATAAAAAGTAAATAATTTGTTTTTTGTTAATTATATATAGCAAAAAAAGCAGCAATCTTTTATTTATTTAAATAGTAGTTTTTAAGCATTTTATATATTTAACAAAATTATTAATTTAGTTAAATTTTTTTTAGGTTATATTTGTATTTTTAGTAGTAAAGCTGTTTTTATTAACAAATAAATCTATAATAATGCTAAACTACACTTTAAAATTAATAATTCTAGTAATATTTCTTTTATAAATCTTGTTTTTTATCTTTATAGTAAGCTTTAAGTAAAGCTATATATATTTTTTTAGCTTTATAACGCTTAAAAATATAGTTAAAATACTTTGCAATTTTAGCAATAAAGCTAATATAAAGCATAAATTTAAAAAGCTTAAATATTTTTAATTAAAATAATTTATTAAGCTTAAGTTTTTTTTATTATAAAATCTATATTTTAATATTTTTTTAAATAAATTTAAGCTATTATTACTAATATAATTGTTATATTTTTTATAAATCTTTATTTTAAAAAGGTTAAAAGTTTAATTAGCGCTTTTTAAAACTATTAATACTAGCTATATTAGCTCTTTAAGCCTTTTTTTTTTTTTTAGTACTACTAGCGTAAAATTAGTACTAAGCTAAAGTTTAACTAAAAATACTACTTTTTTTAAAAGTAACATAAATATAATAATTAATAACTTTTGCTTTTTTAAGTTATTTTTAAATAATAAATATATAATATTATATTAGTTTAAAATTTTAAAAAGCATTTTTTTAAACTTTAGCTTATTTTTTAACGTTTAAAAATTTAAAGCAATATAAGCAAAAAATAACATTACTTAATTATTTTATTAGTTTTAATCATAAAGAACTTTTATTATTTTATAGCATTACTTTTTTAAAAAAGCAGCTATAAAGCTAAATTAAAACATATAAATATATATAATAAAACTATTATAATTTATTTTTTTATTTATATACACTATTAAATAGTTTAATAAAAAGCTAGTTTTATAAGTACTATTTAGCAATTTATGTTTAATAAGCTAATTAACTAATTATAATATTAGCTAAAAACTTCTTTGTGTTTTTTTAACTACTAATTATTAAAACCTTATATTATTTTTTAAAAAATTTATGCTTTTATAAAAAAAAGCATCTTTTATGTTTATTTAAGTTAAAATTTCTTATAATAAAGTTTTTAGTTAAGCTTTATATTTTAACTTATTATTTTTTTTTTTTAAAATAAAACATAATATATTTAATTTAATTTGCTAATTTAAACTTTTGCTAAAATTATTTAAAAGTAGTAATATTGTTTTTAGCATTAGCTTAAATACTTTTATTGCTTTAAAATATAATTTAGCTTTTATTTAAGCAATTGTTTAAATAAAAACATTAAAATATTTTAAAACTTCTAGTATAAAGTTTTTAAAAATAACATTTATTTTTTTATTTAAGAAATCTTTAGACTTTTTAGCTTATATTTTTTCAAATTTCAAGCTTTTTTTTATAAGCTTTGCTTTTTAGATTTTTTAGAATTTTTAACAATTAAAACTCTTTAGTTCTAATAAAATATTTTGCTTATAAAAATTATTGTTTATTTATATATTTTTAGTATTAAGTTAAATAAAGAACTTATTATTATTTAAATAAATTTTCTTAATTATTTAACTTATAAAAGGTTTTTTTTTTTGTTTTTTAGGTTTTTTTTTACTTTTTATTTAATAAAAAGCAGCTTTTCTAAATAAAAGCTTATAACAATTAGCTTAAAATATATTTACGCTAATTTTTTTGCTTAATATATAGCTTTATAAAACTTTAGTATTATTTACATTATAAAAAGTGCTTTATATAAAGTTTTAATTAATTGTAATAAAGCTATTATTTAGCTTACTATTTATTAAGTTGTTTTTTTTAATATTGCAAGCTTTTGCTAGTTTTATTTTATAAAGCATATTAATTTAATTATTAAACTTTTTATTTAAAAATTAGTTTAGCTATTTATTATTTAGCTAGTAAAGTTTTTTTTTTTTTTAACTTTTTTGTTTGCTTTTTATTTTAACATTTAAATCTTTATTATTTAAAATAAGGTTTTTTTTCTATAGTTAATAATAAGCTTTTTGCTTAAATGGCTTATTATTGCTTAAAACAAAATTATATATTTACTTTATTGCAACATTAAGAATTCTTTTTTTATTTTTGCTAATTTTTATAATTTTAAAAGAAACTTTTATACATTTAAAGCTTGCAGAAAATTTTAGCCCTTTTAAATACTATTTAAAGTTTTAATATATAATGTTTTTCTTTTTTAATTTATAAGCAAAACTACATTTATAAATATAATAGTTATTTATATTATATCTTTAATAAATTGTTCCTTTTATTAAATAAAGATTATTTAATTTTACTTATTATAAAAAATTAAATAATTGTTTGCTTTATTTTTATTTTTTAAAGTTATATTTACTTTTTTATAAATATTTAAAAGTTATAGCATTAATACTAAACATTTGCTTTTTTAATAAATTTATATTAATTTTATAATATTGTAATGCTTATAGTTTTTAATTAACTAGCTAAACATATTAATTTTGCAGTTTTTTTAGTATTTTTTTTAGTTTTTTTTTTATAATTGCTACGTTTTTTTGTTTTAACTTTAGCTACTATATTTATTTAGTAATATTATTTATGTTTTAGTTATAAGCAAAATATTAAGCTAATTTTATTTGCTGCTTTTTAATAATAACTATTTTAGTAGCTAATATAGTTATATTAATAGTTAGCTTAGTAGCATTAATAACAATATATAAAAGCTTATTAAAATTATAATTATATAAATAATTAACCTTTTTTTATGCTTTATATACTTTTTTTATTTTTTTAAAGTAAAAATTTAGCTTAAACTCTTTATTAATTTAGTTGTTTAATATTTTATAAAAGTCTTTATAAAACATCTTGTTTAAGTTATTATATAACTTTTTAAAAAACTTTATTATTTTATTAATAATATTTTAATTTAGCTTTTTAAGCAAACCTTAAATAAGTTAAAAATTAAAGTAGTAATTTTTTTAAGCTTTAATATTTTTAATATATATTTAATACTAAAAAAAGTAAGTTTTAAAATTAATAAAATGTATAGCTTTTAAATAAGCTTTAAAATTTTATAATATAGCAATAATAAACTTATTTTGTTTAGAATTTTAAAGCTTAAACTTTTGCTTAAGCAATTTATAAGCTTTTGTTTAAAATAAATAATTTTTTAGTATTATTTTTATTATTTTTTTTATTTAGAAAATATTGTAATAAATAAAAACCTGTTTAATTTTATTAATGTTTTTAAAGCGCTTTACGCAAAAAAAAGCATTTAAATTGTTTAGCTATTTGTTTATTTTTAACCTATTAAATAACAAATATTAGTTTAGTTTTAAGTTAAAAAGCATAAATAATAGCCTAATTTTAGCATTATGCTTATTATTAAAATAGCTTAAGCTAAATAAAGTTGCTTTAATATTTTTTAAAAACAATAAGTTAATTATTTTTATTTTTTTTGTTTATAAATAGTTTTAATATTTTTTATATATTAATATAAAAACATTTAACGATTTTTTATAGCTAAATTACTTAATTAAGCTATAATTTTTAAACTTTTAAGTTATATAATAAAACAAAATAAAGTTTATATAAAAATAACAAAAAAAGTAAGCTATAAAAAATAATAAAAATAAACTAAATAAAAATATAAGTTTAAAAAGAAAAAAAAGTATAAAGTACTTATAACAGACCTGTTATACATTAATATAACAGGTTTGCCCTTGGGGTCTTAATTTGCAAGTAATAATAGGATTTTTAGCAGTGGTCCATTAAGGAGGTTTTCGGAGTACTTTTATTACTATGCATTAATAGAGTTCTTAATGTCAGATATAAGGGATTATATCTTAAGCCAGAATTACCTAACTAACAGGTATCCAAGGGTAGACCTATGTTAAAGGGACAGGGGCCCTTATACAAAATCTGCGTAGCTAGCTAGTCGTGTTTACATAACAAGAACAACACGCAATTAATACAACTAATAAACCTAATGTTATATGCTATCACTTATATTTAACACTTAAAGGATTAAAAGTAATAAGTATATTAGTGCTTAGCAGTTATAAAAAAATTAATAGCTAAAAAGCTAGAACTAAATAAATAACTAAATATAAAAAGTGCTTAATTATATAAACAAAAAAAAGGTAAAAAAAATAAAAACTTTCTTTGGATTATTATAAGTTTAGTAAGCATTAAATTACTATAAGCTTAATAAGCCTTAAATTATTATAAGCTTAGTAAGCCTTAGATTATTGTAAGCTTAGTAAGCTAAGTAAATTGTTATATGATTTGTTTTTAGTTAGCGTAAAATCTTTAAGGTATATATAAAAGCATTAAGTTGTTTTAAAAGCTACTTTAGTACTAATTTTATAATATTATTTCTTTTTTTTTAAAATTGTTGTCTTAATAATTTTCCATAAATATTTTTTTTTTTTTTTTTTTGTATGTTAAAATGTTAAAGCGTATTAAAAGAACTAACCGCTTATTAAAAATAAAGCAAAGATTTATTTTTGCTTTTTTTATTGATTTTATTAGTTATAAAGTTATGCTTTATTTTTATTGCTTTAATTAGTTATTAACGTATAAAATAATAGATAATATGTTTTATTGCTTTAAATGTATGCGCGTTAGCTGCTTTTGTAATAAATTAAAGATTTTAATTAACTTAATTAACAATATAGTTTTTAAGCACTGTTGTTTTAAAGAAAAAAAAAAGCAAGCAAAACAATAGCTGCTTTTAGTTTAAAAAGAATTAAAACAAGCTTAAAATAGCTTTAATTCTGTTTTAAGCAAGCTAGTTTAGCTTTATATATAAAAACGTTTTCTAAAAGCAAAAAGCGTTAAAATAGTTTAGCAAAAGCTTTAATTCTTAAATAAATTAAACAAAATAAAGCGCATTAAAAAAAAACAAAAAGTACTAGTAAAAAAGCAAAAACAACAAAAAAAGCGAGCTAAAGCAGTACAAGCTGCTTTGTTTAAGTTTAATTAAGATTTTTTAGGCGTTTTTTTTAAGGTTAACTTTCTTTTTTTAGCTTTAAGCAGTTAAAGTATTAGCAATAAAACCAATTTATAATTACTGCAGTAGTTTCTAAGTGTTTTTTAAGTTTCTAAATATTATTAGCATATAAATATTTGTTTTATTTAATAAAATATTTAATATTATTGTTATTTTAATAAAAATTTAGTATGTTTTTAATTTTATAAACGTTTTAATCTGTTTTTATTTTTAGTTATGTTTTAATAAGTGTTTTAATAAGTGCTAGTTCTAGTAAAAAAATATAAAAAATAAAGTAAATTTGCATGTTTTTTAGTAATAATAGTTTATAGTTAGTAAATAAAATAATTTCTTTAACTTTAAAAAAATTAAGTTTTTTAAATTTTAATTTGTTGCTTAGTTGTTTTGTTTTAATTTAAGAAATATTAA
This sequence comes from Xylaria sp. FL1777, assembly GCA_022578965.1. Taxonomy (NCBI): domain Eukaryota; kingdom Fungi; phylum Ascomycota; class Sordariomycetes; order Xylariales; family Xylariaceae; genus Xylaria; species Xylaria sp. FL1777. Next base: position 94,686 of record MU400634.1, on the reverse strand, counting down.
TGTTTGCATTTTGTTTTTGTTGTAATAAATAAACTTTGTTTCCTTTTTTAAAGGCTAGTTTTTTAGTTTGCTTTTTATTATAATATATTAACATTTGTTGTTATAAAAACTAAAAACATAGTTGCAGTTTAGCTTGTAGTGTTTTTATTTCTGTTATAATTGTTTTTGCTTAAAATACTATAGTTAAAATAACAAGTGCTTTTATTAATGTTTTTTTTTGTTTTTTAATAGTTGCTTATTATTTATAAATAGCTTTATGCGAAAATATGTTTATATTTTTGTTTGTTAATATGTTATATAAGATTTATGCTATTAGTAATAGTTTTACTTAATTATTTTATTAATAGTTAATATAATTCTATAAGTATTGCTTTAAAGTTTAGTTTAGTTTTTTTGTTTGTTTATTTATTTATAAGTAGTAAGCAGTTAAAAACTTAAGCTTAACATTAATTATCTTAGGTGCTTTAAACCAGAATGGTCCTTATGTTTGTATTTTTTTAGCTATACCACTTTTCTACTAATTATAACCCTTTTTACCCTTTTTAACACAAACTTGGAATTTTGGTTTAAGGCAACTATGTTGATTTTCTTGCTTACGTTTTTATTTAAAAAACAACAAACCGTAATTTATTTATGCAGCAACTTTAAATCTGTTCATAGTTATACCTAATTAATTAATTATTATATTTTGCATATAGTTATATTTTTTTTGTATTTTTTTAACGCCTGGTTTTTGTTGCATTGCATACTATAGATTTTCCGACCGAAATATTGTTCTCTTTATTATTATTTCCCCTGCGATTATTTTGCTTGCCTGTATAGTTTACTATACTAGCGTTTATGCTACTTTTTATATCCGAATTAACTGATTTTCTTAATACTACTTTTATTGCTTTTAACTTCGAAAATAATTCCGATTATAAAAGCAACAACTTAAACAAAAAATCTAATTCTATATGCTAGCAATAGGTTATAATAAACATGCAAAAGTACTAGCATTATAATTGTAATTAAAGCTACAATTTTTGTTAGTTTTTAAAAGGATAGCTTTTATTGCAAATTATAACTAATAATTAGTTAAAGCTATAAATGCGTAAAATAGTTAACGTATTAAAAAACTCCAAAGTTTAATAGCGTTTTTAAAAAGCTAGTATTTAGATAAAATTCAAAAAAAATAATGCAAGTTGTAATATTGCTAACATTTTTGCATTTTAAAACAAGCTTTTTACTTTATTTAAACAACTAGCCTTTACTAAATTTAATCTTAAAACATTTAAAGCTCTTAATAAAAAGCTTTGCTAAGTTAAAAATGTTTATAATACGCAATAAATTAAAAAGTTACTTTGTTTTTTTTAGTCCTAAATTTAAAATGCATTTTTACGTTTTGTTGCTTTTTTTTTAAGTATTTTTATAAATTAGCAAACTAGGCATAAATCTTATAACGTAACTAAAGCTAATATACTGTTTTTTTATATTGCTAAAGCATATATAATTATAGCTTTATTATTAAGTATATATGCACTTTTAACAAGCAATTTTTTATAGTAATTTATTAGCATTTACTTTTATAATAATAAAACATAAACTTAGGTAATTAATACTTTTGCTTAATTTAAGGTATATATTAGCTATAAGTTTGTTTTAAAACAGCTAAATAAAATAGCTAAACAAAATTGCATATATAGCAGCTAATTAACTAATGTTTTAGTACCTAAATTAATAAATATATAGCTTAACTTAAAGCGTATTGCTTATAATTTAAGTGCTATATTTATATATAATAATTTTAACTTTAAAAATAGTGTTTAAAATCTTAGCATAAGTTATAAAAATATTATGCAAAATTTAACTAACTGTTTTATAGTTATTAGTTTAAATATGCTTAGCTTATTTATGCAGTTATAATAATATGCTATTATTTCTTTTAAAGAAAAATAGCTTTTTTTTTATTTAACGCTAACTTTAGCTTATATAAATAAAGCAACTAATTATTTATTAGTTTATGCTATTTGTTTTTTATTTAAATTATTACATTTAAAAAGGTTTGCTTTATTTTTAAATATTACATAACTGCAAAATAACGTTAGCTATATTTTATAAACCCTTACTATTTACAAAAACAAAAAAGAAATATCTAAAGTATATTAAGTTTATAATATTTTATTTTGTACTATTTTAAATTATTAAAACTATAATAAATAACTTGCAATAGTACATAAAAATTAAAAAACTACATTTTTTATTTAAGCTATAATAGCTATTTAAATAAAAGCAAACAATATATATAACTATAAATAATAAATGCTTTTTATATTAACTTTTTTTTATATTACGCTAAATTTTATTTAACTAATTTTTTGGACTTTTTAGGATCTTTTTATAAAACATAACGTGCAATTTTTTAGCTGCAAGCAGCATATTAAAAAAAATAAAGTTTAATACTATTAAGCTTTGCTATTACTATATAATAAGTTTTATGCTTATATTTTAGCGTTCTTAATTTATAACTTAGTTAAATTTAGTATATTATTTCTTAATAAAGTCTAACTAAACTATATTTAAATAGCATTAAAAAGCATAAATCTTATATTACTTAGGCAAAAAATTGCAGCTTTATAGTTTTAATAGTTAAAATATGCAAGTTAAACAAAAAAATATACTTAAAACAAAAGCAAATTAATTAACATTAAGTTTTAAAGCTATTACTAATACATAAGTATTATAAAATATCTATTTATAATAACTATAGCAGTTTAGCTTAATAACTATAAAGTATTACATTAAATTATTTTTTACTTTTTTATTTTTTTTTATAAAGGAAAGTTTAGTAATTATAAACTAGAAATGTTATATTTTGCTTAGTTACTTTATTTTAATGTTATAAAACTAGAACTTGCAACAGAAATACTATAGTTAGGCCTTATTTAGTATATTACAGCTAAAAGCAAATAAAAAGCTATTAACTTAGCTTTAAAGCATATTAATAATGCTTTTATAATTAATATAAAAAATAACAAAAACTCTACGCGGAATATTTCTATTATATTTAATTAATTAACTATTATAAGCCTTTATATTGCTTTAATTTATAGTAGTATAAAACAGTTCTTTTAAACATATTAAAATAAGCAGCATACTTTTTTTTTTATTAATTAAAATGTTATTAAATATGCTTGCAAAATATATATTAATAGCAATACTAAAAAACGTACTAATAGCTATACTACGTTATATAATCCTTTTAATATACTAAATCTATTAATAGAAAAAAAACAACAACTTATTAATACTAAAATTAATAAATTTAATACTAAGGTTATTTAACTAACTAAAGTTTTAATATAGCAAAATATACTAAGTTTAGCTAATAAAAATAAGCTATTTATTAAAAGTAATAAAAAACAGCAGCTATATACTTTTAATTATAAAAAAGCAAAAAAAAAAAAAAAAAAAACTAAAGAACTATAGCTAAATATAAATTAGCGCAAGGTATTATACATGTTTTACTTTTTTTGCTTTTTTTTTAGCTTTTTAGAACTACTATTTGCTAGCAATTCTTTATTATGCTTTAGTAATTTAAATTATACTAGTAAATTTATAGCTAGCAATATATTTATATATATAAAAAAAGCACTTGAAAGTAATGTAACTATAGTTAGTTTTATTAAAAATAACAAAACAAAAGTTATAACTGCTACTAAGCGTAAAGCTAACTAGCTTAACTATATATTAAGCGTTTAATAAATATTTAACTGCTGCTTTGTTTATATTTTTAGTATTAATTTTAAGGTTAAACAAGGTATATTTTTAGTAGCATTTTTAATTTGTGCTTTGTTTGCAAAATGCTTAGCATGCTTATTAAAAGTATGCTAGTATATTATAAAAAGCTTAGCACATAAAATATAGCTATATTTTTTCTATTTATTTTATTTAAATATTTTTATAGCATTATAAACTAAAAAAAACATAGTATTTATATTAACTACTTTATTAAATATAGCAGCAATATACTACTAAACTTTTTTTAGCATAAAATATTTTGTTATACTATTAATAGCAAAGTTTAAGTGTTAATATAAGTTTATAAAGTGTTTTGCGCAAAATTTCTAAAGCTTTTGCTATAAAAACCAAAAAATAATCCTTTTTTAAAACATAAACTGCTAGCGTATTTTTAGCAGCAACTTTAATAATTAACTAAGGTTATAATAATATAAGTTATAGCACACTTTTTATTATATATTTTTTTGCTTTTTAATATTTTTATTATTTAGCTGCTATAAAAACTATAAAGCATACTTTTTAAAGCATTTTACATTTATAAATTTATATATGTTTAGCTAAACAGCTTATAGCTTGTTTTTAAACTTTAGTTCGGCTTTAGTTTACTTAGTAAACTTAACTAGCTTAAATTATTTTAGTTTAAAGTTAACTATTAAACCATTTTTATTCTTAAGTTTATTAGTTATAATTAATTAGTAGTTTAATAATATAAACTATATATAGCTAAACGTTAAGCTTTTTAACGTGCTATTGCTTATATTTATTATAAAGCACAAATTATTTCGATTGTTTTTTAGTAGCTTTTCTTTATGCTTTAGTTTAAGAAGCTTAACTTTTTGCGCTTTTAATAAATCGAAATACTAGTAAGAAGCAAAAAAAAATGCCGTTTTTTATGTTATACTATCTTAAATAGCTTAGTTAAACTTTTGCAACAAGTTTAAAAGGTTTTTAAAAGCAATAAAACTAAACTAAACAACACGCATTACATTATAAATATTTATTTTTATTTTAAGAGCTATAATAATAAGCATAATTTAACAAAGAAAGTCTAGCTTTATAAACTTGTTATATAACTGCTATTAGTTATTAGAACATATATTTGCATTATATTTTTAAACAAAGCGCTTTACTTTAGTTAGAATAAACTTTAACTTTTAAAGCTATATTATTAAGAAATAGCGCATAACAATAAGCCTTTTTTTGCTATTTATAAAAACAATAGTTTTAAGGATTAAGTGTGCTATACTACGCTATGTTTTGCTAATTAAGAAACTTAATTACTAGTAATCTTTTATAATAGTACTTTTTTTTATAAAATAAACAACAAAAAATATATTAAGCTAATTAACCGAAGTATAAACAAATTATAGTTTTCTTAAATAGGTATTTTGCTATTAAAATCTAGCTTTAAGCAATATAAACTCTTAAGCGTTTAAGCTTAGTGTAACAGTATAGCTAAACTATAATATATTTCGTAAAATTAACGCTTTTATATAATATATATTAAAGTATACAATTTAGAAATCTTTTTATTAATAAACTATATAAAGCTTATTAATAGCTATAAACGTAATTTTTTAGTTAAACAAAAAGTTATAAAGCAGGTTAATAAAGTGTTTTTAAGTAGCTTGTTTTAGCTTAAAAATAACATATATAAAGCGTTTTAAAGCTAACTTAGCTTATATAGCATTATTTTATTAAACAATAAAAATATATTTTTATAACTATTTATGTAGTACTAATTAACTTTTGTTATATTATTTATTATTAATAATAAATAAGTATTAAAAATCTAAGCAATTAAATTAAATTAATTATGTTTTAATTGTTTTAATAAGTATAACTATAAAGTTATTATGCTTTGCATAATAACTAAAACAGTTTATAATATAATGCTTTTCCTGTAATTAGTTTAAGCTACTAATATAATATTACTATAATAAAATACTATACGCTAAATTAACTTAATTTGCTTAGCTTTAAGCTTAAGCTTACATAATTCGTTAAATTAACAACGATTTAAAATAGCACTAGTAATAGCTTATATAAAGTTATATTTTAACATGTACTGTTAATTATGTTTTAATTGCAGCAAAATATGCTACATAAAATACTAAATATAGTTATTAAGTAAATGCTTTAATACTACATTACTAATTAGTTTATTTAGTTTGCTAAGCTTTCTAATAAATTCTAAAAGTTCTAAAGCTGTTGGTTTTTCTAGAAAGTAACTATTAACTAGGCTAAAGCTAGAATTGTTAAAAGTTTGCAGTTCTATAGTAAAGTAAAAAAATAACACTAGTTAATAAATTAATAAATAAAGCTTAACTTTTAACTGTTTAAGCTTAAAACATTACAACATAATAAAATATCTTAATTATAAAGTTAGCGCTAAATATAAATATTACTATAAGAAGCCTTAAGCAATGTTATAATTGTTATTTTTGGGTTTTATTAGCAAATAGTCTATAGGTGTAAGTAGTATGCATACGTATACAAAGTAAACCTTAGCTTAAAAATTAACAAGGGTTCTTTAAACTAGAATATATAGAACGTAAGCCATGAACCTATAAATACATCTATATAGGCCCTTAAAGGAAGTAAGTTATAGCTTGCAGCAAGCGCAGCCCGCTGTTTTATGTTTTTAGTTTAAGGCACCTAAAATAAAACATTAATAAGTTTAAAAAAACTTGTTTTAAACTTAAAAATAAACAATTTATTTTAGTTTAAAATAATTTTTTTTAATAATTTATGCTTGTTTAAGTATTATTATATAAAAGCATATATAAGTTGTTTAGCTATTATATTTTTTTTAAATAGCAAAAAGTAAGCATACTTAGTAAATCTATTAATAATAACTTATATTTCATTATATTATATTTTTATAACTAAATTAGTTAATAAAAATAATGCTATAATAAAATCTTAAGCAATAGTATGCTATGCTTATTTAAGTATTTATATAAGTTATAGCAGTTTATAAGGCTTATATTAAGCTATTTTAGCTTTATTGCAAATATTGCATTTTTTTATAATAAATTTAACTATGTTTTATAGTTTTAAAAAGTTGTATTTTTTTTATAATTGTTTAATTGTTTTTATTGCTTTTTAGTATTTATATAATAAATGTTTATAGAATTCTTTAATAAATTTGTTTTATAAAAATTCCAGTAAATAAACTTTACGTTTATACATTAGCTTGTTTTTCTTTAATCTTTTATATTTTTATAGCTTTGCTAATTTTTTTAAGTTATAAGCTTATTATAGCTATATATTTATAAAGTCCTTAAGTATAACTTTAATCTTTAAGCTTTTATTTCTTTAAGAATATAATACTTAAATGTTTTTTTTTAAAACTTTAAATTTTTTTTAACTTTGTTAGCTAAATATGTTTGCTTAAATATTTTTTTTTCTTTTAATGTAACATATTTTAAAGTTAAACTTAGAAAAAAAAACCATTTAATTTTTATGTTGTTTAATAATCTTTTGTATAGTTATAAATTTTATTAAGTTTTAATAATTTAAATAGATTTTAATTAGCTTTATAGTTTTTATAAAAAACGGTTTTTATTTTTTAAGTGCTGTAATAATTGCAAGCAGTTTTTTGTTATATATTAAATATTATAATGCTACGTTTTATAATGCTTTAAAGTAATAAGCTATTAAGTGCTATTTTTTATTGTTTTTTAGTTGTTTTAAAACTTTTGCAATTATATTATTTAAAGCATTTATTTTTAGCTTTTTTTTTTTCTATAGATTAAGTAGTTTAACTATAAAGTTAAAAATAACTTTTAGTTTTAGTTTTTTAAAAGCTTTTTAGGCTTTTTTTAAAATTAAAAAAGATTTTTTTTTGTATTTTTTTTTTGTATACTTTATAAAATAGAACGCTATTTTTTTAAAGTTTTAAATTAATATTTAAACATAGTTCAAAAATTTTAATGCTTGTTATATATTTGTAATAATAGCTAGGTTAAATATTTTCTAGTTTTATATTGTGTTAATTTTTAACTGTTAAATTTATATTTGTTTTAAAATAATTATAAATTTTAAAAAGTCGATTTTTTAAGTGTGCTATATATACTTTTTTGTGTTAAGTTGTAATTCTGTTTGTTTAAATGTTTTTAATATTTAAGTTATGTATTTTTTATGTTTTTTTAGTGTTTTAAAGTAAATTAAAATATTATTTAAATAAATAAACATAAATTTGTTTAAAAACTTCTATAGAATTATTATTATTATATATTAAAAGCTAGCTAATATATTTTATAGTTTTTATAGCATAACTATATACTTATATAGTTTATGTACTGTTTGTATAGCTGTTTTTTATTTTTTTTTTTTAGCTATTTTAATAGCATAATATTTGTTTAAAATATTAACTGCTATAAATTATTTTGCTTAACTAATGTTTTTTTTTATAGTTATTAGTAAAGTAAAAAAGTATTTATTTGTAATAATAATTGCGTTTAGTAATTAATAATTAATTATTACTTGCTATACTAGTTTTTTTTTTTTATTAATTAGTTGTTTTTTATCTTTTATTTTAAGTACTAATATTATAAAGTATTTAATAAATAACTAAAACTTTTTTAGAAATTTTCTTGCTAAGTTTTTTTAAATATATTTTTATAAAGCGTTTGTTTTATTTAAGCTTATATAGTATACTTAATAAAGTTTTAGTTAATATTCTTTCTTAATAAGAATATAATAGTTTTATAAGCTATGTTTAAGAAGTTTTTTTTTTTTTTTTCTTTGAATAGTTTATAAAATCTATAATATATTTTTAGTATTCCGTTTAGAATTTTTTTTGCAATTTTTCTGATTTTTTTGCTTTGTTTTTTATTTTTTTACTTAATAATTTTTGCTTTTTATTAGATCAAAAAGTTACTAACCTTTAGCTATAATATTTTTAAAATAATGTTATAATTAAATATATTAATAATATTTAATATAATTTGTTTTTTGTATTTTTATATAAATATATCGAAAAGCTTGGTTTTTTTAAGTATGCAACTATTATTATAGCTAGAAATGCTTTTATTAAATCTTTTAATTTTTTAGAATCTTTGCTTATATTTTTAAAAAATTTTATTTTGTTTTGCTACTTTAAGTAAAATTATATTAGTTTATGCTTTTAAGTTAATTAAAATGTTATACTTTTTTTTTTAATATATAAGTTTAACTTTAAATTGATTTTTTTAGTTATTATATTAAACTTTATGTAAAGCTTTAGTTTTTTTAGCTATTTACTGCTTATTTAATAAATGCTTATTTTGTTTTTTAATTCTTTTTTATAAAATGTTTAAGTGCTTGTTTTATTTAATACTTCAGACATTATTATAATTTGTTTTAGTTTTACTTTTAATTAAGCTTTAAATTATAGTTTTTAGATTTTTTTGCTTTTAGCAATTATTTCTTAGTATAAGCATGCTTTAATTAGCTAGTAATATTTATATTAGTTGTTTTTATATTTTTTTAAAATAGTATTATAAATATAGTTATAATTTTTCTTAAATATTGCAAATCTTTGTAGATTTTTGTAGTAAACTAAAGTTATAACTAACTATTTTACTTTATAAAGGTTTTTTATTTTTATTTTTGTAATCCGTTTAAAAAACTAGTTGTTTTTTAGTTTGTTAAGTAAATATTAGTAGTATTAATATACTATATAGCAAGTTTATAATACTTTATTATATTTTAAATTTTTTAAGCATAAAATATTATTATTGTTTTTTATTATAGTTTTATTATAGTAATAACTTTTAGTAATTAGTTAAATTATTAGTTTTAGTTTTTAAAACGTATTAGTTTTTGTATTAACTATTAATGCTTTTTTGTTTTGTTGCATTTAAAGCAATTTAAGCTATAAAAATATTTCGTTTATTTTTATTAGTTTTTTTTTTATAGTGTTTTTTATAGCTTTTAATCTTATTTATTTTTGTTTTAAAGTTTTATAAGTTTTGTTTTTTTAAGTTTATTTAGCAACTAAATATTTTAATAGTTTATAATTAGTTTAATAACTATACTATTTATAGTTATAGTTTTGTTTTTTTAAATATAACTTTTTTTTAAGCTATATTTTTAGCTTTAATAATTTAAAGTTTTTATAGTTTTATAAGTTTGCTAGCTATGTTAACTTACTACTTTTTATTATTTGCTACTTTTAATTAAACTATTTTTTTAAGTTATATATTAAATAACTTTAATTGTTTATATAGCAAATATATTTTTTTGTAATTTGTTTTAATAATTATAAAGCTTTTAAATAGTATTTATATGCTTGTTTATTTTAACTTATATAAATAAAACATTTAGATTTATTTAGTGTAGCACTTCTGTTTTAACTTAAAACAGCAATTTTATACTTTTGCTTTAAAAACGTATTTTTTGAATTGCTTTATTATTTTTTGTTGTTTTAAACTTTTATAACTTATACTTTTTTTTTAGGTTAAGAAATCTTTTCTTTTTTGTAGCTTTTTTTTCCGTTTTTTTTTTTAAATTAGCATTATTTTTAAAAGTGTTTTTTTTTTCTGCAGTTATAATATTTAACTTTAAATATATCTTAAGGTTGTTATTTTTGGACTTTATTAATTTGTTTGGATTTTTATTTAATACTTTTCTAAGTATTTTTTTTTTTGTTTTTTTTAGTTTTTTTAGTTTTAAAGTACTAGTTAAATAATCGTTAATTAATTATAATAGCTATATTAATATATATATTAATTTTTGCTAGTTTATTTATTTTGCATAGTTTGTTTTAAACTTAAGTTTTAAATTTATTATAAAATAAGTAAAACAATATAAGTTTAAGCAATTTTAAAATTATTATTAATTGTTTAAATTTTATAGCATAATTTATTGCTGCTTTTGTTTGTTTTAAGTAGTAAAGTGCTTTTTTAGTGTGTTTTGCTTTTTAAGTATTTTTAAATAATACTTTTATTTAATTTTTAAATTTAATATAGTTTTTAAAAAAATTTTTTGTTTTTAGCTTAAAGTTGGTTAATTTGTTAGCTTTTAAGAAATTCTTTAAAATAAATTAAAACTATTTTAATACTTTTCTTAATAAAAATTATAAAATAGTTATTACTTTTTGGTTTTTTTTTGTAATAGTAGTAAAATGCTATTTTAAATAAAGTTTAGCGTAAATTAAAAAGGCTTTTATATTTATAGATCTATTATAAAGCTTTAAAGCAGTAAGTTTAAAACTTTTAATATTTAGTATTTTTAACATTATAAATAATTCTAATAATAAAAATAGCAATAATAGTAAAAAGTTAGGTTTTTTATTTTAAATTATTACTTTAAGTATAACAGTAGTAAATATAAGCGTTAGGTTTGCTAGTAATAATATTAATATTAGTTATAATATAATTACTTGTTTAAAACTTTAATTTATTATTATAATAGCAGTTATTATTGCTGCTTTAATTACTATAACTAGTATTTATGCTAGTTTAAAGGTTATAACATTTAATATTTAAGCTGTTTTTTAAGTTAAAGCAACTAGTTTGCTTTATAGCGCTAGCGTTAATGTTAGTTCTTTTTTATTACTGCTGCTTAACTTTTTTTTTCTTGTTACTACTTTTTTTTTAATAAAAATAGCTAGTAAAAATATTAAGGTTTATTATTTTAGTACGTTACTAGTTTTAAAAGTCTTTAAAATTTTTAAACTTAATTTTTGACTTTTTGTTTTTAATAATATAACTTAAATTTAATCTATTAGTTATTAAGTAAAGTTTACTTATATAATGCTGTTTAACATTTTTATTATTTAAATATTCCCTTTAGTATATTTTTAAAAGTTTATTTTATGAACTATTTATTATTTAACTTTTTATACTAATATTCTTTTTTGTGTGCTAAATTTTACTAATTAAAAAGCTATTAAAGTATAATAGACCTATTATATATTAATATAATAAGTTTGCTTTTAAAGTTTTGATTTGCAGGTAATAATAAGATTTTTAGCAATAATCCGTTAAAAAAGTTTTTAAGGTATTCTTACTATTATATATTAATAAAGTTCTTAAAAAATTAAAAATAATAAATATATTAATACTTAGCAGTTATAAAAAAATTAATAGCTAAAGAGCTAAAACTAAATAAATAACTAAATATAAAAAGTGCTTAACTATATAAACAAAAAAAAAGTAAAAAAAATAAAGACTTTTTTTAAATTACCGTAAGTTTAGTAAATACTAAATTACTGTAAGCTTAGTAAACTTTAAATTACTGTAAGCTTAATAAGCCTTAAATTACCGTAAGCTTAGTAAGCTAGGTAAGTTATTATGTAACTTGTCTTTAGTTAGCGCAAAATCTCCAAGGTATGTATAAAAGCATTAGGTTGCTCTAAAGGCCACTCTAGTGCTAATTTCGTAATAGTACTAAAGATTTTTAAATATTTTAAATATTTAAGTTTTTTTGTGCTATTTTTTTGAACTTTTTTTTTAAAAAACTTAACGATTTTTTTTGTTTGCGTTTATAAAAACTGCTAGCTTATTTTTTATAGCTTTTTAAGTTTTTTTTTAAATGCTTTTATATTTTTGTTTTCTATATACTTTTATTTTTTTGTATGCTTTATAACGTTTAGTTTTTTTGTTTTTTAATTTAGCTTGCTTTGCTTTATATAAATTTTATTAAGTAGGCTTTATTTTTTTATAGCTTTTTACTTATAAAAATAGCATGCTTTTTTTTTTTTCTTAAAGCTTTTTTATTTAATAATAAGTGCTATAAAAAAGTAATAGCTACGTTTTATATAAAGTCTTTAAATAATAGCTAGCTTATATTTAAAAGACCTTGCTTTTTATTTTTTAATAAAAAACTATATTAGCTTAAAAAACAAAGTATATTTTTAATTATTAAAAGCTTTATGTATTAATATATAAACTTAGATTTGTTTAGTATAAATAAGCGTTAGATTTGTTTATATTATAGCTTTTAAAAGTTTTTATAATTTTTACTTTTTTTTTAGGCCTGTTTTTTGTTTCTTTTTGCTTATATAAGGGCAATTATGCTTTTTTTTTTATAAAGCACTAGCTTTTTAGCGTAAATCTTCTTTTTTTAGCCTTTTAAAGGTTTTTAACAAACAGTTTTCTAGCTACGCTATTCTAAGAACTGTATTAATAACTTAATACTTAATTGTTGTTTTGCTAAAAAAAATAAAAGCGCTTTACAAACTAGATTAAAAAAAACAGTTTAATATTTTTATACGTTTGTTTTAAGCTTTATTAATTAAAGGCTATTAGCTTAAGTGTTTATTATTAATTATAATTAAACTACTTATGCTAAATAAGCTTTACTTATTATTAGCTAAAGTAACTAAATATAATATATTATGTTTTATTTATAAAAATTATAGCAATTAATAAATAAATAAATTAAATATATAAGTTAGCAATAATAAATTGCTTGTTTATTAGTTTTATAGTATTATTTGTAGTAAATAAAAGATTAGCTTTACTAAAAACACTAATAAAATAAAGCAGTATAATTGCATAAAATTTATTATATTACTTTAATTACAAAAAAATAAGTTATAACTTATGCATTTAAGCAATTAAGCTATATATAAATTAAGAAATAAAACAATTAATTAAAAAGCTATCTAACAATATAAATAAAGCAACTATAGCTAATTTTTATAATATTAAGCGTAATAATTAAATTTATACTTTAAAATTTAGCGCAATATTTATACTTTTATTCCTATTATATAATTTAGCTTAAACTTACTTTAACTAGCTAGTTAACTCATTTAGCTACTTTACTTTACTTTAATATAAACATAAGCTTTTATTTTTCTTAAGTACAAAAAGAATTAAAGCATTAATAAAACTAATAAACTTTTTAATCTTTTTTGCTTTTAGTATTTTATTAAGCTATTTTTATAATTCTTTTAGCTTATTTTAAGCTAATAAATATATAAAAAAATAAAGTATAACTACGTTTTTTTTTAGCTTAATAGCAAAGTTCTTTTGTTTTAATTATAGCAATATATTTGTTTTGCTAATATTAAAAAACTTAAATAAATTATAAAATTCTTTTAGAATTATTATAAAATTAAAATAACTAAAGCTTTCTTTTAACTTTTTAAGCTATATAAATTTAAATAATTAAATAATAGCATAGCAGCAAGCTTAATTTTAGCAAGCTTTTGTAAACTTAGTTAAGCTAAATACTTTTATTTAAAAGCAGCATAATTTAAAAAACCATTAATTAGTGCTTAAATTTAATATAATTCTTTTATTTTTTAAAGTAATCTAAAATAGTAAAAAAAAGCTGCTTTTAAAGCAATAATTATAGTTAATAATTATGTATGCATGCTTAATTCTACAAGTAATACTGCAATTATTAGTTAATTTGCAAACAACTTAATAAGCTTTATAAATAAAAAATCTATTTTTAGTAGCATGCTATAATATAAGTATATAAAAAAGTGCTTACTGCAATTTATAATAAAAAGCAAAAATAAAACTAATATAGTTATATTTAGCGCATAAATTAAAATTAACATAAGTTTTAATAAATAGTTTTATAAAGCTAACAAAATAAATAATATAAAAAATATAAAAACAGCATAAAATAAATATATAAAATAATAACTTTAGCTTAAAACTTATAGCTAATACTATTAATATTAAGCTTATTATTTGTTTTTTAAGTTAAAGTACTATAGTTTTTATAAAAGAAATATATAAAACTTTAATTGTTATTTTTAGTTTTTTTTATTTATATTTTAATTTTTATTTATTTAGATTTTTTAAATAGTTTGTTTTTAAGTAATATTACTATTATAGCTAATATAACTATTAAATTTATTATTTTTATTATTGCTATTATTATTATTACTTTTAAGCTAAAAGCAATTAAAAGCAATATAGCTAAGTTATTTATAGCTATAATAAGTAAGGTTTTTATAAAGGTTTAAATTTAAACTACTTTTATTGTTATTTTAAAGTTAATTTAAAAAGGTTCTAAAAATATAATAGTTTTTTAAAGTATAAATATTATTATTATTACTTTAGTTATTTATATATTTTTAGTTTTAATACTAGCTATAACTTTTAATATTATTATTTTTATAGTATTAATTTTAGCTTTTATAGTTATTATTGCTTTTATAAAATCTTAAGTTATTATTATTATAGCTATTATTATAATTATTGCTTTTATAATAGTAGTTTTAGTTATTAAAACTAATATTGTTATTTTTATAGCTAGTATTAGTATACTAATTACTAGTTTAGTTTTATTTAATATTTAAAGTTAATTTACTAGTAGTTTAAATAATATTTAACTTTAGTTTTTTTTTATTATAGTTTAAGCGTTATTTTTTAGTTATTAGTTTTTAGCATTATTATATAGCGTTAATTATATTAGCTTATATAATTAATAATAAATTATAGTAGTTTATTAGTTTTTGCTAAAATAGTATATTTAGTTTTTAGTAGTATAATAAAGCTTTTTTGCTTTTATTTTAGCAAACATCCTAAAGTTTAATACTAGTAAAGTATTAATTAAACAGCTTTAAGTTTTAATTAGCTTGTTAATTTGCTTGTTTTAATTATACGTTTATGCTAGCTTATAAAAAAGCAAACTATTTAAACAAAGTTTTAGTTTAGTTTAAAAACACTTTTTAGTTAGTTTTAAATTGTTTTTTTTTTAAGATTAATAACTTTTGTAATATTAATTAATAAGCATTTTTATAGTTTTAATTTATATTGTTATGCGTATATAAAATCTTGTTTTTATTGCAGCAGAATTTTTGATTAGCTTTTTTAAAAATAGTTTAAAGTTTTTTTACTTACTTTAGCTAGCATTAATAAGTAAATTCTATACTAAAAGGGTTATAATTAAACTTTAATAATTAGCTAAAATTAGCATTTTTAAATAAATAACGTTAATAGTAATATAAGCAATTTTAATATAATTAATATTTAAGTTTTTTTTAATTATGCTTTTTATTAAAGCTAAAAAATAAAAGGTTGTTATTATTACTAAAATCTTTATGTTTTTATTTTTAATCTAAGTTATAAAATCGTTTTTTAAGGTTTAAAAGGTTTCTTTGTTTTTTTAAAAATATTATTCTTTAGTTTTTTTGTTTACTTAATTATAAAGTAAAAGTAATATAAGCTATTTTTAATTTTAAAGCAATTCGTTTGCTTTTATTTTTTTGCTGCGCAATTTGCTGCTTTAGCTTTTTAATTTTAGCTAAAAGCTATGCAATCTATATTTGTAACAGTTAAATATTAGCACTTAAAGCACTAAATAATCGTTATTTACTTAAGCTTAATCCTAGAAATAATTCGTGCTAAGTTTATTTTTAATTCATTATTAAAGTTTGTTCTAAAAAAAAGCTATTAAAAATAGCACTAGCTTGTATAATTAGTTAATGTTTAGCTATTTTATAGTATAACAAAATATTATAAATAACTTTATTTTAAAAAGCTTTAAAATTGTTATAGAAAGTATAAAGCATTAAAGGTTAAATATAATAGTTAATATATCTTTAGTTTTATAGTAAGTATTTAATAAAACTAAAGCTTAAAAAAAAGAGAAAACTTCTATAAAATAAGTATAAGAAAAATATTTTATATATATATATAACTTGTAATATGTGCTAAAGTACTTAAGTAGCCTAGTTATAACACTATTTTCTTTTTTTAAACACATTTAAAAATGCATTAATAATATTAAATTGCTTAATTTTTAAATTAAATTATATAGCTATAACTATTATAAACTAAAAAGTTTTTATTATAAATATAACAACATAAATTAACTAAAGTATTTTATTATATTAAAGATTTTTTTAAACTATTATTTAAAACTTATAAACTTAAAAATAGCTTTTTTTATTAAATTTATAAATAAATACTTATTTTAAAAGTAAAAAGTTATATTTAGCTTTTGTATACAAAATAACTTTTATTGCCTTAAGTTATTTTAGCGCTATAATCTCTTAAATAACATTTTCTTTAAATTAATCTTTTAATAAATATTTATTAAAATCTTTTTATATTTTAAGTAATAGCTTAAAAAAATTGTTATAATAAATTTTAAGCTATTAAAAAGCAGCTTTAATTTTTTTTGCTTTATATTAGTTTATTACTATTATAAATATAATATATAACATATAATACTTTTAGTTGCTTTTATAAATAGCTTTTAATTAATTAAGTAAAAAAGTATTTAAAAAAATATATTAGTAAAAATTATATAAAGAAATAATTTTATGCTTTTTATATATTTTAGTATTAAAAGTAATAAATATTTTTAAGTAGTTTGCTTTTTTATTTTTAGCTAAATTTTCTAAAAGCTTTTTTTTAATTTATTAATTAAAGCATATAAGTTATTAAGCTATTTAATTATGTTTTTATTAAGCTAATAAAATTTGCAAACTTAGCTTTAATAGCTTTTATTGTTTGCTTACTACTATAATATCTTTAGCTAAGTTTTTTTTTTTTTAATAACTTTATAGCTATTTTTTTTAGCTTAATTAAGTATACTTTTTAATAAAATTATAGTTTATTACTATATAAATTAGCTGCTTTTAAATTAATTGCTAACTTTTTAGTTTTTTGTTTATAAAAGCTTAATGCTTTGTTTTAAATATTAGTTAAGCTAGAAATATTTTTTTTATTTTCTTTAAATTATTTATTTAAAACAAAAGTTTCTTAAAAAGTTATAAGTTTATTTTATTAATTTTTAAATAAATTAAATAAGCTATTTTTTAGTTAATCTTTAAATGTTTTTATTTTTAACGTAAGCTTTTTTAATAAGCTACTAATTAAATAATTAATAAATTTAAGCTTAACTTTAGTACTACTAAAATAATTAATAAAGGTTTTATGTTATAATAGCTAAACTTTTTTTTATATATTAACTATTTTAAAAAAATTATTTAAGATTTTTTTAATTATAGTTATTTTGCTTATTTAGCTAATATTAATTAATAAAGCTTGTTTTTTTTGCTTTTTATTATAATATTAGCTTTTATTAAAACATATGTTTTATATAATAATAACTTTACTTAGCTAAAGTATTTATACTTTATATATATTAAAAGCTTTATAGCTTACTAAATATTTAATATAAGCTTATTAATTTATTTTATAAAATTGCTTATAATAATTTGTTAGCTTATTATACTTTATTAAATAAGCTTTATAAATATATACTTATATTTTATTTTAATTAAGTTATAAGTTTACTATTATATTTATTAAAACTTTAAAGTTATATTACTTAAAATATTGCTTAAACTAGTTTAAAAGCACTTTAAATAAGCTATAAAAATTATAAGCTTTTAAAAAGCTTATATTATATAATTATACTGCTATATAAACAGCTTTTAGCTAAAGCTCCTTTAATAAGTTTTTATTGCGTAATATTTTTAAAGCTTTAATTATTACTTTTTAACTTGTTTTTTTTTTTTTGCTTACTAGCTTTTTAATATATTTAAGCCTTAGCTTTAAATTTATTTCTTTATTATTAGTTCAACATTAAAATTTGATGCTTTTACTAAGTATAATTATTGCTTTTTTATTATTACTGCACATTTTGCAAATAAAAAGCTAGTATTAACGCATTATTTAGCGCTTAAACTATTAAAAAGCTTTAAATACTAATTTAGCTATTTTATTAATTAAAATGCAAATATAGATTATTTTATTATATTTATTCTTAATTATAAGCAATTAAAATAAGCTATTATATTTCTTAAAGTAATTAAATAAGTTTTAATAAACTTTTTAAAATAGCTTTGCAAAGCTTTTTTTTAAAGGTTTTTAAAATATAATATGCTTAATATAAACTTTAATATAAGTTTTACATTTAATTCTCTTTATACCTTTAATTTTTATACCTTTAGCAAATAAAATAAAAGCTTTTAATAACTTAAGTTTTAAATGCTTTGCTTTTTTATGCTATAATTTTTTAATGTTTTTTTTAAGCTTTAAAAAATCTTTTAAAAGCTTTTTAAAGCGCTTTTTAAATAATACTGCAATTATTTTAGCTATACTTAATAAAATCTTTATAAGTAGGTTTATTATACTAGTTACTAAAGCTTTACTTAAATAATATATAATAAGCTTATATTTAAAAAAAACTAAGTTTATTTTTTTAGTAAAGTATTTTAAAAGCACGTTTAAATATAATTTTTTATAGCGCAAAAAGCAGTTTAAATTATAATATTAAATCTTTTGCTTTTAAAAGCAAGCTTTTAATATTATATTTATATAAAAACCTTTTATTAAAATAACATTTTTTAAAGTAAATATTTTTATATTTTTGCTTTAAAAGCTTATTAATATATTTTTTATAATTTTTATACTTTTATTAAAAATAAAAAAGCTTATAGTTTTTATATTAACGCTTTTATTATTTTTAGCTAGCATAAAAAAACCTAGTATTAATAAATCTTTATTATTAACTATATATAAAGCTTTATAATTATTAAATATAATATATATATATATTATATTACTTAGGTTAATGGCTTATTAGCTATGCTAGTTTTTATTTTTTATATGTATAAGTAAAAACTGTGCTTATAAGTTAAAAGCAAGCTATAAACAGCTTACTTTTTTTTTAGTAGCTAGGTAAAAACATTTTGTATTTACTTTTAAGTTGCACTAGTTTTGCTACGATTTTATTAAGTGCTTTGCTTTTTATTTTTTTGCTTTTAGGTTGTTTGCTTACTTGCATTATGCTATTAACTAAGTATATATACTTTTATATAATTACTTTGTAGTTTTTTTTTCTTTGTATTTTTTTTGCTTTATAGTTTGCTTGCTTTAGTATTATTGCTTGCTTTATGTTATTTGTAGCAGTTTTTTTAGTTTTAGCACTTATTTAGCTAAATATGCTGCTTTTTTTTTTTAGTTTTTTTTTAAACTTTTTTTTATTATATTGCTAATATATTATAGTTTGCTTGCTTTAGTATTACTACTAGCTTTTTATTATACTAGTTTTTTTATAACTAAGTTATAACTAAATTATAAGTAAAGTTAATTATTTATTATTTTTTAGTTTGCTTTTTATATATTTATTTTTTAAGCTACTTTTATGCTTTTTATAGTAAGCTTACTAAATAAATATAGCTTATAAATAGCTTATATATTAAGCAATATAAAGTAATAATAAATAATAAGTTATTTTATTTAGCTATTTATATTAATTTTTTTTTTTAACTATTAATTTTATTACTTTTATTATTATTACTATTATATGTTTAACTTATGCTTGCTTTAATATATTAAAGTATTTAGTTTATAATATAATTAATTATTAATATATTATAGTTATACAAAAATCTATTTTACTATAGCTATTATGCTTTTTATAGTATATATTTATAACTAGCTTAGCTTAAATATATATATTAACTAATATTAAACTTATATATTTAAAGTTATAAGTTATTTTATTGCAGTTTTTATTAGTTATTTAATTTATAGTATTAAATAAAATAACTAATAGTTTATTACTATATAATTTAAGCTTTTATAATTGCTTGTTATTATGCTTTTTTGTTATAATATTAATTTTTAAAATAAAAGTAAATGCTTTAATGCTTTATACTAAAGTATTATTAATAGCTTTAAAATTTATATTTATTAAGCATGCTAAAATGTTTAAGCTATATTATTACTGTATTATTTATATTATAATAATATATTATGTATTTTTTATTACTGTTTTTTTATATTAACTATATAAAAACATTAATAACTTTTGCGCTTATAATATTACTAATAAGTTTGCTAAATGTTTATAATGCAAAAAAAGCAAAGTAAGTGCTAAAAATAATAATTATAGTTTTATAAATACTTTTAACTATATTAATATTTGCACGTTTTTAAGCTTTATTTTATGCTTATTTTAACTATTAAAGTTTTTTTAATTTTAAGTGCTATTAATAATTTTTTAGCTTAAAAAAATTAATAAAGAACTTTAATTGTTTATTAAAGCTTATATAGCTACATGCTATTTTTATATTAATAAAAATATTTAAGCTACATTTATAGCTAATATGCAACTTTAAGTTGCAATTAAAAAAGCAAAAAAAGCTGCAGCAAGTAAAAAAGCTAAAAGTTTTATATAAATAAACTAGTTAAAAGATATTTATATAACTTTTAAAAGTTAGCATTATTATATATTTAGTAGCTAAAAGTTTTAATAAAATTTTAATGTTTAATACTTAATAAAGTTGCTTAATTGCTTTGCTTTTTTATAATATATGCTTTTTAACTTTTATAGTTTTATATTTATAATTTTGTATTGCTATTTTTAGTACTTTATTGTATTATGCTTTACTTTAAAGTTTATAAACGTAAACTTATAATAAGCAGCCTTTTTAAAACTATAAATAATAAATAGCTTTATAATAAATGCTTTAGCTTTTGCTTTATAGTTATAATAAACCTTTTTTAGCTTAAAGAAAAGCTAGTGTTAATGCTTAGCTGTTTTTGCTCCGTGTTTAAAGGCCTTTGTTTTTGTGTTTTTATAGCTGCTTATAACTTAATTAGTTTTTTAACTACGTTATAATAGCTAAGCCTCCTTATATTTAAAACTTGTTTAGCTATTTTATGTGCTTTTTTTAAGTTGCGCAATAACTAGTAGCCTAGTTAAAATATTAAATATAATACTATAATAAAGCAAATAAAATATATATTTAAGCATTATATATATTTTTTAGTTTAAAAAGATTTTTTAAAGTAATTTTTAGTTAATTATAATATATATTACGTTTAAATTAAATTATTAGCTATTAATTAAACAATTTTAGCTTTTAAACTTTTATAAAATATATTAGCTTTTAGTATTAATTTTATTATATAAGCTTAACTAATATAAAAAACTATAATATGTTTTAATTTTATTAATTACTTTAAGTGTTATTTTTTTAATTAGCTTATTAATAAAGCTTATAACTGCTTTTTAAAAGCGCTTATATATATAAAGCTACTAATAATATATGTAAAAAAGCTTTGCTAAATAAAAGCATAAGTATTTTTAGCTACTTAATTAGCTTTTTTTAGGCTTTTTACGCTTATTTAAGAACTTATTTAGCTGTTTTTTTGTTTGTTTTAACGCTTTATTTTCTAGCGTTAAATAAAGCTTAGCGCTTTTTTATTTGCTTTATATAATCTTAGTATTAATTATATAAAAAAAAAGCTTTTTATATTGCTTTAAAGTAATAAGTTTTTTTTTTAGTTCTTTGTTTTTTATAAGTTTAATAATTTAATAATTAGTTTATTTTTAAGTAAAGTAAGCTTTTATAGCATTAAAAAAATTAATTAATGTAAGCATTTTTTTAATTTTTAAAAAATTTAAAACTTTAGTTTGCAAAAATGTTTAATATTATAAAATATATTACATTTTTAGCTTAATGCTTTCTTTTTTAGCTTATTAAAGCATTTTTTAATACTTTATTTAAGCTATAGTTTAAATAATTAATTTTATAAATACTAAAAGTTTTTTTAAAGCTTTTATAAAAAACTATAAATTAATTATATTAATAATTATAAGCTTTATAATAATAATATTTATAATTACTAAGTTTATTATTTTATTAATTTATTTAAAAATAGCTATATAATAGTTTAAAATAGCTATTTAAAATAAAATTTTAGCTAAAAATATATAAAGCAAATTATTTAAAGCTTTTATAATTGCTTTATTGCTAAGCTATATAAGCACTACTTTATTAGTTTAAGCTACTTAAGCTTTTTTTTTAATAATATATTTAACATTAGCTTTTATAAATACTTTAAGCACTTTATTAAGCATATAATTAACGTTTGCTATATTAAAATCAATTAAATGCTATATTTTATGCAATATATAATAAAACTATAATTTATTAAACTAGCTAAAATAGTTTTATTAATTATAAAGCATAACATTTATAATAATTAAATTACTAAAGCTTATATTAAGCATAATAATTATAATAAGCTTATAAAAATATAATTAAATAATTGTTTAAATAAATATAAGTATAAAAATAAAGCTATAAAAAAAAAAGTAAAATCTTAAAAACTTTATTTAGCTAATTGTTTTAAATATTTATAAAGCATTAATTTTAAGCAAATTAAGCTTATAATTATTATGTTTAAATATATAAACGCTTAATTATATAAAAGTTAACTAATGCACTTTTTAAAAAAGCTTATAAAAATAGTTTCTAAAAGATCTTTGTTTTAAAAACTAGCTAATATAAAACAAATAAAAAAATCATAATATATATAGGCTCATTAGGCTAGTAGTTTAGCCAAGCCAGTATTTACTCCAACGTGACAATATACTATATGTAAGAGATCGCCTCTATAAAGTCAAATATCTGAATATAAGAGATGGTTCTTAATAACCATCGTGCAACCCCGCACCCTGGAGGTGTGCAAGTATAGTATCAGTATGGCCTGCAGCTAACAAACGGTAAATACTCTCTGTGATCCAGTTGGCTACACAGCCTTGATGCAGATGTTGGCGTCTTTTCAGGGTCTTCTTTGATCCCCTAGGTCTACCCATGTACAAGTGACTGACTGACTGGTTTCCCAAAGAGTCAATCGCCTGCAATTCATACCATTCCGAACCTGAACTGGTCCGGATTCAGAACAGTACGATAAGCTTGCGATCAGTAATAGGCAGCTATCCTGCGAGCTTCGATTGAGTTGAAGACTGGTCACCTTTCATTACTTTCAATATATTGTAGCAATACCTTGTCTCGCATTCGCTCGGGGGTTTAAATATATCTTCCTATCTTTACCAATTGTGTGGCAACCCGTGGACATCTTGCCCTTGCGTGCGAAACCCGACTGAATAGGTAGTATTATAAAACCAGGTTCTAAGAATAAAAAATTAACCGGCTGCAACATTAGCGGCACAGATATCTTAAGAAACTTCAAGGGTGAACTATGATTAATGCTTAGTGGGATGTTTTTACCCAATAGTTTGGGCTCCAAAAGCTACGCTAGGATAAGATACGTATGGGCAACGGAACATGATATGAGATGAGTGAGTGCTAAATCTTATCTCATGTTAGAGAGAACAACAGCAATAGGATAACTTGGTATTTGCAGCAGCACCACCAATAGAAAGCCATTTACCGGTATTTCATGGATTGAGGTATAGCGTTGTTGGTGTCGCCAAGCCTAGTCTGTCTCTCGAGATTGTTGGCTGCTAGGTACGACAATCTTTGCCGTCATGTTTATAATCCGTTTTGGAATAAGACGGTCGCTGTTTACTTACTAATTTTAGAGTATTTACGGTAATACCCCGGCGGCGTGACGTGTATTGGAAATTATGCAACTTTGTACATGTAGGTAGGATCCAGTTGTTCATTTTGGCTTATGTAAAAGCGGATCTTGCCCAGTCCAGGCCCGGGCTAAAAGTACATTACAGGGGAAAACGGAAAATCAATCTCAGAGGTACCCAGGTACCTAAGATCCTCGATCGTTGATCTACCAATTTACACTAGCGTGGACACTGACGCGGACTCCTTTGAAATCGGCCGGTTCAAGTGCTATCGCTCAGATATATGACGAATTGCGACTTCTCTTCGTATTTTTTCCACACCTACCCTTCCACATATCTTGTCCCAACGCCGATCAACTAAACAACCCGTCCGCTCATTACCTACCCCAGCGCACCTCGCCTCGCATCCCATCCCCATATCTTCTTTTCCTCTCGAGGTTAGGTACCTCGCTACCACCTCCCTACCCCAAGTCTATATACATCTTTGTGCTAGCTCTGTGCTACCTCCCTAACTCTTATCCATACCCATCCGGCAAGCCAGCCTGGCTTGAAATTATTCTGTTGAAATTGTCCGCCTACACATCATACATAGCATTTGTCGCTCCTCTCCCATATATCATCACTTCAATCTAGCCGTTGATATTTGGCGGCTCCGTCACCAAGTTTTACCCTAGCTTGTGTTCCCTGTTGCATAGCTTTCGTATGTCATCAAATCTTTAGACTAGGAAGCAGATCCTTTTTTCGTGCATCGAGTTAAACTTCTTCAGCTCCTTGAACACCTTCTGCACGACAAAGTGATGTCCTAACGCCCCCCTTTGTTATTTTCTGTACCACAGGCGGAAATTTACCTCTCGGTTCGCCCCGCTGCCATCAGACGATCCTGGGCGCCATCCCTCCTTTTGTCTTCTCCTCTCTCATTCTCTGCCCTTCGAAACAATCGACTGCTTTGTTCTCCCACGACAACACGAGCGCTCAGGCTCTTCTCATCATGGCTGCCGGAAATGCGCGCATCGTGAGATACATCGTCTTCGCCTCCTTCGTGAGCTCCCTGTTCCTCTAGTTTATCATAAGTTGGTCTTTGCTTCGCTAACAACCTCGGTCGCATTTTAGTTTCTTGGAGTTGTTTACTTTGTCTCCAATAACCAGGGCTATCGTCTCCAACCCGATTCGTTTCATGTTGGCAAAACACAACCTGTGACCAGTCCCTCAGAAAAGGAGCAAACTGTCATCAATGGTGGAAGCGGATCAACACTGTCGGACACATTAGGGACGGGTAGCAAGCCGGGCGGTGTGGGGTTCCCCGATGGAGTCAAAAGTGATGCAAATGGTTTTGGAAAATCCGGCTCGACGGTTCCCGGCAGCGGCAGCGGCAGCGGCAGCGGCAGCGGCACCAGCAACAGCGAATCCGATCCCATGAAAGGATCGACGAGACCACCCCCCGGCACCCCGAAACAACAGACGGATCTTGGAGAAGCCGCAATGGCTTTGACCCCGAACGATCATGGCTGGAATGATATGCTTGGAACAGCACCTGGTCCTCGTATGAACGCCACCTTTGTCACTCTAGCACGGAATGGCGACGTGTGGGACATTGCTAGATCTATTCGGCAAGTGGAAGATCGATTCAACCGCCGATATAACTACGACTGGGTCTTCTTAAACGATAAACCCTTCGATGACACCTTCAAGAAGGTCACCACCTCTCTCGTTTCAGGCAAGACGCACTACGGCGAGATTCCATACGAGCATTGGTCTTTTCCGGAACATATTGATCAGGACAAGGCAAAAAAGGTCCGCGAAGATATGGCCCAGCGCCAAATTATCTACGGTGATTCGATCAGCTACCGCCATATGTGTCGATTTGAGTCCGGCTTCTTTTTCCGCCAAGAATTGATGATGAATTACGAGTGGTACTGGCGCGTAGAACCAAGCATCGAGTTGTTTTGCGACATCCACTACGACCCATTCCGCTACATGGCCGAGCACAAGAAGAAGTACAGCTTCGTGTTGAGTCTGTATGAATATATCGAGACGATTCCAACGTTGTGGGATAGTGTGAAAAAATTCGTTAAAAATTATCCTGAACACATCTCCGAGGGTAACTCGATGGGTTTTCTTAGCGACGACGGTGGTGAAACTTACAATAAGTGTCATTTCGTACGTAATGTTGGGTCTATGTTTTCTTTAGGAGCTAACCTTGGGCTAGTGGTCTAATTTCGAAGTCGGGAACCTCGAATGGCTACGATCTAAACCGTATATCGACTTCTTTGAATCTCTTGATCAGGATGGAGGCTTCTTCTACGAGCGATGGGGTGATGCGCCGGTCCATTCCATCGCGGCCAGTTTACTTCTAAAGAAGGAAGAAATTCACTTCTTCAACGACATTGCATATTACCATGTTCCTTTCACTCACTGTCCGACGGGCGAGCAAACGAGAATTGACCTCCGTTGCCATTGCAACCCGAAAGAGAACTTTGACTGGAAAGATTACTCCTGTAAGTCACCCTTAGAACGTTGTATTCTTCTCGCTAGGCGCTAACAAAACACTTCCAACGTAGGCACAGCGAGATTTTTTGAAATCAACAAGATGGACAAGCCACAGGGTTACGATAAGCAGGGATAAGCGACAGGATGATTACGTTACGACAAGGCATGTACAATAGATGGGTAGTCTATATCTTTGTTTTTCCTCATGACGGGTTTTCGAAAGCATTACAACGGCTTGGCAAAGGGCGGTCAGGAGGACCAGCTGGCGTCTCGGAATTCGTCACCTGAAAACAGATCTCGTGTTTATTCATTCTCCAGTGTAAATATCAAATTTGTTCTGCGACCATGACATTTAAATAATGAGTGCCGATTATCTCCGGCATACAATTTATAGTACAAGCATTAGGGCAGGCGGCAGAGTGGTTATTCTTCACTAGGTTTGACTATAAACGTTGCCTTTATCCTCCAACTGACGCTTTCTTCGGCTTCTTCGTACCATACTTGCTTCGACTCGACATACGACTCGAGACACCAGCCTAGGTAATAGGGTTAGCATATCTCCTGGGGTCAAACGCGCGGCTGCCACTTGATTTTCAAGGCAACAAGCGCTAGCTAGAAAAGGGGGAAAGACGACGGCATCGCTAGGCTGACAGGAAACAACTCCCGCGTCCCGTGTATCCTATACCCCAATCTTCAAAGTGCAAAGAAAAGGAGATTTGAGACAGGGCTTACCAAATCCAATGCACCGCGCACCAGATGGTAGCGCACACCGGGGCAATCCTGACTGCGACCACCGCGCACAAGCACGACGGAGTGCTGCTGGATGTTGTGGCCCTCGCCGGGGATATAGGCCGTGATCAAGCGGCCCGACGACAGACGTACACGGGCCGTCTTACGCTCGCCCGAATTGGGCTTCTTCGGCCGCGTGACGCCGACCTTCAGACAGACGCCCTTCATCTGGGGACACCGCGTGTCGGACAGCGCGGGGGAAATGGCGTGGCGGGCGCGCTGGGGCTTGCGGCAACCCTGCAGAGGATCGAAGCGTCAGGTCAGCGGGTAACTATGTAAAATATTCGGAAGATACTTCAAGAAGTAGAGGGAAACGAGATCGAATGTCAAACGCTGGGGGCTGCCACGTACTCGTAGGACTTGGTTTAATGTTGCGTTGGGTGTGGGTGTTGTCGAAAACGTGCGAGACGCAGGCTGGGATGACAGCATCGTCGTCTTCATCGTCGCTATCGATATCGTCATTATCGGTCGCCGAGCCGCGAACGGCCATAGGGATCGTAATATGGGAGCTGCCATGGCGAACCTGGATTCGGGTGTTCGGCCACAGCTGGTGATGTCGAAGCTGCTTGACCGATGCTCCAGGAATTGATAATTGGACCATTGCAGATTCGGACCGCTCCAGGCTTAGCAGCTCTTGGAAGCTTGGGCACAGCTGATGTCGGGCCGGCAAGGTTTTTAAGTAAGTGCCCACTTCAGCACAACATTCACATGCCAGCGGCGGGGCAGAAGCCGGAGTGAGATCCACACCTGGCTGGGGAATGCGGCGACCCTGCGGGAATGCTCACGCTTCAAGTGACCAGTGATCGCCGCATATAGTGTACCTAGTGGTAAGATCCACCAGCTGGATGGCTACCCTCGGCTGAACGGTGCGAGCCTACAACCTAGGTTAGATAGGACCGTTCACATTAAAACTTCACCAACAACTTACAACTACCTCGGGCTTTTGCTAAACCAAATTCATAATAATTTCTTACACGAAGAGGATCGACCACACTCTCTCTTCTGTCTGCTATACCCCGCCATATAACCCCAATTGCTTCCTACAATGTCGTCATTCGCCCGAGTATTACGGCCGGCCGTTCGGAGGGGCTGTGGTGTCGCTACGAGGATCTCGTCGACGTCGCCACGATGTGTACGCCCGTCACAGACACTGAACGCGCAGCAGTGAGTAGCATACCGCGAACTCCTGCTACACAGCGGGAAATCGGATTGTTTACTAAAGTAATTGCTTCCACAGATTAAGACCGTTGTCCGCCACCCCTAGCCGCCACAGTGACATCTCCGACATTCCTCCCACTCCCATAACACATCTGTCCGAGACAGAGGCGGCGATGCAGGAGGCTGTGTCGAAGTTTGCCAACGAGGTGGTTTTACCGAAAGTGCGCGACATGGACGAGGCCGAGAAAATGGATCCGACGCTCGTTGAGCAGCTCTTCGAGCAAGGCCTCATGGGCGTCGAGATCCCCGAGGATTACGGCGGTGCCGGCATGAATTTCACATCAGCCATTATCGGTATCGAGGAGTTGGCTCGTGTGGATCCGAGCGTCAGCGTCATGGTCGATGTGCACAACACATTGGTCAACACAGCGATTATGAAATGGGGCACCAGCACCATCAAGAAGAAATTCCTGCCTCGTCTGGCCACGAACACAGTCGGCAGCTTCTGCCTGAGCGAGCCGGTATCGGGATCTGATGCTTTCAAGCTCGCCACCAGGGCCACCGAAACGAGCGACGGCTTCAAGATCTCGGGAGGCAAGATGTGGATTACGAACGCCATGGAGGCCGGCTTCTACATTGTCTTCGCGAACCTTGACCCGAGCAAGGGCCACCGCGGTATCACGGCCTTTATCGTTGAGAAGGGCACCAAGGGCTTCGAGATCGCCAAGAAGGAGAAGAAGCTGGGTATCAAGGCCAGCAGCACCTGCGTCCTCAGCTTCGACGACGTCGAAATCCCCAAGGAGAACCTGCTGGGCGAGAAGGGCCAGGGTTACAAGTACGCTATTGGCATCCTGAATGAGGGACGTATCGGTATTGCAGCCCAGATGACGGGTCTTGCTCTAGGCGCCTGGGAGAACGCCGTCAAGTATGTCTGGAACGACAGGAAGCAATTCGGACAGCTTGTCGGCGAGTTCCAGGGAATGCAGCACCAGATCGCCCAATCATACACCGAAATCGCAGCCGCCCGTGCCCTCGTCTACAACGCGGCCAGGAAGAAGGAGGCAGGCGAGGATTTCGTTCAAGATGCCGCCATGGCCAAGCTGTTTGCCTCCCAAGTCGCCGGCCGTGTCAGCGGTCTAGCTGTGGAGTGGATGGGCGGCATGGGTTTCGTCCGTGAAGGTCTTGCCGAGAAGTTCTGGCGAGACAGCAAAATCGGCGCTATTTATGAGGGGACAAGCAATATTCAGTAAGTCATCCAATTTACCACTCGAGCCTTGGCAAGCGATCACTTACTAACTCGACACGTTAGACTTAACACAATCGCCAAGCTTTTACAGAAACAGTACACCAATTAGATTATATAAGCTATTGCCTAAGTTACTGAAGACGGGAAGGAATTTGCTTCCTGGCCAACTTGCCCCCATCTGTTTCCCATATCTAGTTCTGGGGGGAGGGGGGGGGGGGGGGGGGGGGTTCGTGCCTGCGTCAGCATAACCTGGTGATCTGATTCGAGTCGTTTTACCTAAAATATCAACTAGAAATATGCCAACAGCCTTTATGGGACGTAATGTTCCAACGTTAAAGTAACCATAGCGCCAACTTTGACAGCTGAGCATGGGCATAAGCATAAGCATAGAGTTGTCTAGCGTTGGGGGCAGGGGACTGAAATGTTGCTCTATCTGCCGAACACACGAATTGTCGGTATGTAGATGGTGCGGTTATTCATGTGGTTTAGGCTATGATAGCAGTAGACCACCTCTACATAGAGAAAACTACGTACGTAGGAATCTCAAAACCATCCCGTCTAACTAAATAGCCTTCCGAGTCCACTCGTAAATGTCTATGGCCTTAATTTCCTCTGCCTCACTAGTCACTTGGGTCTGAACCCGTAAATATGCTCGCTCTACATGGTTTATAATTTAGCATCGGTACGACGAACTTGCTAATCCAGTTGCTAGGGTATCGATCATGTATTTTTTTTTTTCCATGTATACATATGATTATGTACTTCTTTAGCACCCGCCACTACTACCCGTCGGTCCCTGCCAAGCATCGTCCGTAACAACAATGACAGTGTCAGGGTCCGCATTGGGGTTACAAGCCGGGACAACAAGTGTGCGGTTTGCAGTCTCGGACTCCCAGATCGGGGCCTGGTTGCAGTCTTCCTGCCGCACGTACGCATAGTTGATGGTCTCGCCAGCCGTGAGCGCAACCGTAGTGGCCCACAGAGGTCTTTGGTTCGTGTATCCCGACGCATCGAGTGGCCAGGCATTGCTGAAATCCCAGGAACCAAGATCCGTCGTGTTGCCGGCAACAAGTATGTTCTCGCCGTAGTACGTCGTGGCGTTAACCTCAAAGCGTACATTCGACGTGCAGGTCACGTTGACGTCGGGGGCGCCGGCGGCGGTGGCTGGTGCGTAGATGCCCTTGGTTGAGCCAGATGTGCACTGTTTCGGCACCGTATTCGATCCTCGAATCCAGCTTGGGGGGTATTGCCCAGCTCGCCGCTCAGCCAAAGAAATGAAAGCGGCGTAGGACCAAGTTAGGTGCTCCGCTGAAGTCGGTTTGAAGGGCGAGGTCTTGTTGAATTGCTCGGTCAGTGACCCATCAGCTGGTGTGTACTTTTTGACCACTGCTACGAAGCTTTCGGCGTAGTCGGTGACAGCTTTCAAGATAAGAGCGAATTCGAAGATATTGGTCTTCAGCGTGTATGTCTTCACTTGCGCTGCTGGGTAGATGTCTCGAAAGAAAGAAAGCGAGGTCTTATCGATGGTTAGGGATCCTTGAACCTTCCACTGTGCTACAGCATCGTAGAGGTACTCGGCGGCACCCGCGGTGATAAGATACCTATTGAGAAACTATTAGAACCCCATCTTATCCTAACCTTACTGAAAGTTTACGCACCATGGGTTGCCGGTAAAGTAAACATCCTCTGTATACCGACCAAGTGCAATTCCCTCTGTTTTGGGAATACCTTTATTAATAGGATATAGAGTCGAGTTGCGGAAAGCATCAACAAAAGCTTTGAAACTCGACAAGCCTCGACTGTTGCAAGGCTGTATACTAGCATCATCACAACGAGCGTTTCGATCGAACACGGAAATAGCACCTAGCATCGTGTTTGCGTCCTTGCCAGTACGACCATCGTTGCTGTTGATATTGGCGATAAAATACTCGCCATTCCAGTACGCTTCATTCAAGAAGCAGGCCACCTGGGGGGCCTGATCACAGCCAGTGCAATGAACCCCAAGGGTTTTCGCAAGTGCGTCGCCCTGGACAAGCGCCCTGAATTGGTTTTGTGTTGTGAAGAAGCTCGAACCTAGCACTTCCTCCCAGAGATCAAATCCGGTGGAGTTCCTTTACCCAGGTTAGGCACAGATCATCCAGCTCGCAGGCAAGGAAGTGCGAGTTGACGTACCAGTATTGACCGACGTAAGATAGGTCATTTGAGATGATTGGCCATACGACCGTCTTTGCCTTTTGTTTCTGACCACTGGAAATAAGCCAGTTGCTATATGTGATTAGCGCAATGGCGCGGAGCGCTGGGCCGTCTCTTTGCGGGCGTCCCCATGCTCCATTGAATCGTGTAAGGTCGACATTGTACTTTGGCTCGCCGAGGCCGGCTCCATTGGGGAGGAATGTTCCAGACGGGTTGGTGACAGTTCTGTTCAGCGTTAGAGGTCAACGGTTAAATACATAATGCAGGTTCTTAACAGTTTTAAGAGTAGAGAATGGCGATAGTGTCCCAAGAATACTAGAAACGACGACAGCAAGACTGAGGGCTTCGTACTGTAGGACTGCTTGGGAGTGGATGTAGTCCTTGATGTAGGATTCGAGTTGCTTTTCGCCAAGCAAGAATTCGTCAACAAGCATCTTCATCGTCAGAGCTGCATCACGGCTCCATGTGTAGAAGTCTATCATCCGATGAGCTTTAATGATATGGCTGACCATGTTTGTAGCGAACTTACAGTTTGGATTCACAGTGGAAGGGCTGGCTACAATGACACCGGCTCCCGCGCCTGGAACGCGAGAACCATGGGGGCCGACATTACTTAGAACATTCTGGAGAGAGGTGGCCCGTTGCTTCTTAACGAAGGTATCAAGATTACCTGGCTGAGGTAAGATGCCCCCATTCGCAACGCTGCAGGCAGCAAATACAGACAGCCACGCAAGTGACTTGGTCGACGGAAAGCCCATCTTTAGTTGACTTGGCTTGACTGCTTGACTGAAGGGAGGGAATAGGTTGCAAAACTAACTCCTAGAGGACTTATTGGGTGATGTACGAATTATTTTATATCCCCGAGGTTGCTCAGCAATTCTCTCCTCCACCTTCCTGCCTTCCTCAAGCACGTCTGCGTTGACATGGGTCACATCGTGATTGTTTTCTGGTAGGAGTCTAGCTTGGCGAGCGTTATTGGGGAAAACGACTGGGGTATATCTTGGAGTAACTTATCATGGTAATTACCCCACAGATGCTCTGAGCTAGTGTACTTCCTAGGTGGCACCAAGACTAGCCGTATTTAGTATAGATGAGATATAAGCACATAGCGGTACCGTTCGAGGCCATCCATGAATTAAGTAGAGAAACTGTAGGGCCGCTAAATATTAGCTTTATATAAATGTGTGGTGATATTTTGAAAGAAATGTGGAATAGCTATCATAGAATATCTGTTTTGGTACATTCTCAGCTAACTTCCAGTCCCTATAGATATCAATCTGTAACTTCTGTGAGTACAACTATGTACCATAGATTGACCGTATATTTTGTTAGTGTCCGTAAAGTGCCCGAAACTAACCTATTTTGTTTAAGAAGTAAGTGTAGGCACCTTCTAGAATTGGCTTAGGTGTGCTTCCGGGTGTCGGTTCCTAGGTGAAGGCGATCTCGAACTCCTGCGGGGTAGCTACCCCCATGGTATCCCATAGTATGGGTTTACTTCTTTTCCCAATTGGGTTACGAACTGGGAATTGAATGGGCATCATCAACCTCGTCGTCAGGGGTGTCCCTACCTAGGTTACAGTGTAGATCGTAGGAAAGCCCGGGTGGGCTGAATTTGTCAACATAACATCATAATGCATGAGATATAAATTTATAGACGGGCTCTGCGCAATGAATTCGGTGAAATATTTAGCTGCAGAATAACAAATACATGGTGGTATTCGCTGTGGGTAGAAAGAGGACGCGACGAGAGATGTATTGGTTTGGGTTGAGTTGATGACCTTTGGCTTTTAGTGGTCGAGCTGCGTAGGTGGATTGGCATTCAATAGTTCTCTTCAAGGCATTATATTACAATATATTTCGAAAAGCTAGTGTCTATCCACGACGTGAAGGCTAGTAAATAGATTGGGATAACGTATATCCGCGAGGTGTCTGATGATACGGCACACTATAAACACCTTGCATTAAAATTTTCGAATTACAGGACAAGCTGAGGTCAAGTTCAATCAGTGTAAAGTGAATGCTTGTCTTAAAGGAGTTATCGGAGATTATTCGGGCCTTTTAGTGTCAGCAACTAAATACTTGTTACCCAAACCTGTATAGAGTCTAGACCAACATCTACACCGAGTCATCACCAACTCAGTGACGGAACACGGTTGGTTGCATTGGTTGGATTATTTGCACGGGCCGACCTTAACAATTAACCCAGTCTTTGCTTAACCTGTTAAGCGTCAATTGTGACATATCTCTGGATATGGCATTGTACAGGACGCAGGGCTGGCTGCTTGTCTGTCTCTTTGCAGGTCTCGTGCTTGCCTCTCAACTTGAGGGTCATGGAAAACCTACCACATCCTTCGACTCCTTGAGTCTCGAGCAGTTAGACGAGAAGCTCCAGGTAAGCGCGCAAGCATCTGTCCCTGATTATGGCATACACTGAAGGGTATTCAAGACATGTAGTGTCGTCCAGGAGCTCAACGCCGCAAAGCTCGCGGCCGCGCCCGACACCTCGACGTTGACGTCCAAGATCTTCGCCGTCCTCTTCCCCGGCAGCCCTGCAGTCAACGCCCTACTCGCAACTCTCTACATTTCTGGTCCTCCCAACTTCTTGCTAGCACTCTGTCCACCCAACATTGATCCTTCGTCACTATCAGTCATGGTTGCTTTCGCTGTCGGCGGCCTGCTGGGCGATACGTTGTTCCACCTGCTTCCCGAAATCTTCCTTGGCGAGGATACCCCCGAACGCGTGCGCTTTGTGCTCGTCGAACCGAACCGGAATCTAGTACTGGGGCTCGCTATAATGGTCGGTTTTATGACATTTGTGGCAATGGATAAGGGATTGCGCATTGCAACTGGTGGTGAAGGACACGACCATAGCCACGGTGCTCATTCGCACGAACCATCGCCCACATCGGCTACATCTAGTTCGGTAGAACTATCTAACAACGATGCCAAGAATCGCAAGAAGGGGGCTAATAAAGTAAATGATATGGTGACGAAGAGCGAGGAAAAGGATGTAAACCCCAGTGTCAAGCTAGGAGGGTTTCTGAACTTGATGTGGGTTATGGACTCCTTTTCCATCTTTGCTTCATTGTCACACGAGCACTAACAGATATTAGTGCCGACTTTACACACAACATCACAGACGGCTTAGCCATGTCAGCATCCTTCTATGCCTCGCCCACAATTGGTGCAACCACTACCGTGGCTGTCTTCTTCCATGAGATCCCTCATGAGGTTGGAGACTTTGCTTTGCTTGTGCAATCTGGTTTCTCGAAACGAGCAGCCATGGGCGCACAATTTGGCACAGCACTGGGCGCTCTTTTAGGGACATTGATTGGCATCGCCGTCCAGGAATTTGGAGGCAACAATAGCGCTGATGGAGGTTTCAATGGCATGACGGGAGGTATCTGGGGAACCAGCTTGTCCTGGGGTGATCTTTTACTCCCATTCACGGCTGGCACCTTTCTCTACGTTGGAACCGTGGCTGTAATTCCCGAGCTTCTAGAGACTGGTCCGAACAAAGCAGTGGAGCTCAGGAAAACATTGGTACAGTTTGCGGCGGTTGCCTTAGGCGCAGGCATTATGCTTTACATTTCCTGGGATTGATGTCCAGTGAGCGTGTATCTAGATCGTCAGCGTCTTAAATAAACGCCGCTTGGTAATCAAAATGTCATCTTCAAAAATCCTTCATGGTGAGCATGCTGTCTGGCACCAAAATGCAAAAATTGGATTATCTGACATTCGTGACGTCAATCTAACAGACGCTGTGAAGGGCGCATACAACGACACTCTCGATCCATAAGCGTTCGAGCTAAATAATGTCATCGAGGCGGATTCGTATCAAGTACCCATGCTTGTATCTCCTCAGAGATACCGGTACCTACCACACCTCTTACTTCTACGAAGTTCTTATGACTCGAGAGGTGTGAGTTGAAAGCAAAAATCGGGGAAGACTTAAGTGGAAGTTTACGTGTAGGTATAGCCACATCTCGCAATTTTCAAGCAGGCTATAAAAGATCTATATATCTGCTGAACTGTTATTTTTTTCGATTTCTCTACCCATGTCGCTTGGCTGCTTTCATTCTAACCCAATTTGTATGGGGATTGCCAGCAGCCAGGGGACACATGCAGAGGTTTACCTGAACGGGTTTAGGTTCATATCCAATTAGCAGAACTTCAACCTCTTCCTCAACGGTCGGCAGAAGCACCTCTCTCTTACTACCTAGATCAGGTAAAAAGGAATTCCTAGCCATGGACCCACAGCCCATTCACCCATCCTACACGGTGGGAGACCACGAGGCTTTCATGGGATACGCCGCCAAGCAAGCCCAAAAATCGCCCCCAGCACCAAACAAATTCTGCGTCGGTGCTGTACTTGTCGATGCGGACAAGGGCAAAGTTCTGTCGACGGGATACTCCCTAGAGTATCCGCGCGATTACAAGGGAGATCCGGGAACGACACACGCGGAGCAATGCTGCTTCATCAAGATTGCGGACAAATACAATCTCCCGGAGGAGCGTATCGGGGAGGTTCTTCCCTCCAACACAGTTCTTTACACGACCATGGAACCCTGCAACGAAAGACTGAGCGGCAACATGACGTGTGCGACGAGGATCTTGCGGCTTAACGGCGCCATCAAGACTGTCTACGTGGGAATAAAGGAGCCTGGAACCTTCATCACGCACAACGACGGACAAGAGAGGCTCGAGGCCCATGGCGTCAAGGTCGTGTACCCTGTGGAGCATATGCGGGACATGTTGACCAAGATCTCGATGGCTGGTCACGCAGACCCATGACTAGGACACGTCCCGTCCCGCGCCAATACTAGTTCAGCAGTAAAAATACAATAGCCCCTATTGCAGCTGTTTAACATACATTCTGGTCGTACACACATTATTCAGTAGCTTTTCTTATTAAAGGGTAAAGCTTGTAAGGAAATCCTGGCTCTCATGCTCGTAGCAGGGTACGTGTACACATAGCTTTTGTAACGACTTTCACTAACGGTTATTCATCAATTCAGTGCTTCCATCCGGCAGGCTTTTTGTTTGTCATGTCCTGTGCAGGGTTTATCCGCCCCCCCCCCCTCCCCCGCTGCTCACTCATGATCTAGACTTAATGAATCAACCTCCTGGAAGGGTCGCTGTCATAACCGCTTCATTCTATAGAATATGAATTATAAAGGTGTGGAGGGGCTCGAATTCGGGGGAGGCAATATCCAGGTCGACCCCAGTGTCATGAAGGGTAAGATATTCGTACTTCCTACTGCCGGCCGTACGGAGTAATGCTCACATCGTCGTCTCCAAGAACTACCTCAAGGGTGCAGAGTAATATCCACCAAGGCTCATGGTGTCAGCTTCTGGGCCAGAACTGGCCGAATTGATGTCTCGCTCATTGACGAGACGGAGCAGTCATTCTTCATCAAAGTGCTGTCGCTCGAACGCGGCAAGCAGATGGTCCGGGGTGAATTCGAGTCCATGAAGGCTCTGAACAGTGTCCTGCCAGAATTCGTACCTAAGCCGATCGCTTGGGGCACCTACGCGACCGTTCCTGACACCCACTTCTTTGTCTGCGAGTTCCGAGAAATGACAAACGACATGCCAGAACCCCACAAGTTCGCCGCTCTCCTCTCGACAGTGCATGAGAGAACTGTGTCACCTACGGGAAAGTTTGGTTTCCATATCACTACCTATGCCGGCAACCTGCCCCAATTCGTGTCCTGGGAGGAAAGTTGGGAGACGTTCTTCGCCAAGAGCATGAGACAGGCGCTTGACCTTGAGGTAGAAAGAAAGGGGCCCAGTGAAGAGCTTGATATTCTCTCCCAAGCTTTATTTGACAAGGTTATTCCCAGGCTACTGAGGCCCCTTGAGAGCGAGGGTCGGACGGTAAAACCATCTCTTGTCCATGGGGACCTCTGGTATGCCAATGCTGGAATCGATGTTTCCACCGACCAACCTCTTGTCTTCGATGCTTGCTGCTTCTTCGCCCACAACGAATGTAAGTTTAGCAGGATCCATTCACACGTTGATCCTAGCTTATGCAAGGTGACAAAGACGAATTCGGTCAGTGGAGACCGGCTTGCAATAAGTTTGGGGCCGAATACATTGCTGCATACAACTCTTTCGTCCAGATTTCGGCACCAGCGAAGGACTTTGAAGGCCGCCTTGATTTATACAGACTGTAGGAGATAAAGGAAATACTAATTGGGCCTTAACTAACTCAAAGATCAGGCGATTTGACACGCATGTATCGGCACTATTCGTTAATGACGAGACACTTCGTACACAGTAGGGTAGAGTCAACCACAGGTACGGAGCGCAGCACTGATATTCTCGCAGGGTTCTCGACGTCATGAGAGACTTAGTACAAAGATATGGCCAAGAATAAATTGCCTAAAGGCAATGTGATCTCAGTTAGATACTAGAAGTTATTGAATTTTGCGTTCGAAAATGCAATACGAAAGTATAGAATGTGCTAAGTTGACAAGGTTCGTCTATCAATACATAATACTACCTCACTCATCCTACCTAACTAGCACTCAGCCCTGCTATAAAGTAGTAGTAAATGTGCCGAAGATTCCATTACACTTCACCACCGTCTAACATTAGTTAAACTTAACCAGGCCCGGACTTGCACAAAACGGTTGATATCTCACTTAGCATTGTTGTTTTGGTGACCAAAAAGCTATAAACGGTCCAGTCGGAATATCCGGGGTATCGACACACTATTCGTTAGTGGTGAGCCAGCCAAGATGCTACCAGCACCGCAACGCGCTTGAATAGGCATATTCCGTCCTGGTAGGGACATAATAGTGTACGTACAACTTAAGGACCTGCGTATGTATGAAGTGCGTTGGTGTTTCTAGCCATCGGCATTCCCAAATGGTGGTCAAAAATACTAACATAAAAGAAAGTAGGTATAATATATTTTTATTCGTCGCTCGTCTCAGTCCGGGGTCGGGCTAAAAGCGGCGTGGCGCATTTTGAACCTCAAATTTTAGCCGTCTGCAAATTTGTTGTCACGCTCATCACGACGTGTTAAGCATAACCACATGCCAAAGGAACCAAGATGCAGAGTGCTGACGATCTCGTGGCCGAATCAGAACGAATAACTAGGTAGATTATACTGTAATTGGCGCTCACCGGAGATTGGGCCATCCAGGCAAAGACCTGAACAGTGTCTTTTCCTTTTTGTCTCTCATCGACCCCTTGAGACCCAAGAAGATCTTTAGTTGAAGCTGACTCCCTATTCGCAGCTCTAGGTCCTAGATAACTAGCTCTTACCACATTTGCTGTCCCCAAAGCAACCCAAACCATGACTCTATTCTTGAGGTTTGGAAATTTTCTGTTAAGAAAATTCAGGAGGAAACGAGGCAACCAACAGGCACTCGCGTCAGACTCACCTTATTTACAACCAGCGACGGCCGAAAACAACGGGCCAACTTCCAACTCGAGGGTAGATCACGAAGAATACGGGTACACTTCGTACCTCCCGACAAAGAAGGAACATCAGTCTCGTATACAAACTACAGCGTCAACCAGTCAACAACTTGCATCGCCTGTCTACAGCGAGAACCAGGTTGCAAGTCCGACAGCTATAGCGCTGTCGCCAGCATCCGGCGCACAGCTCGCTATTTCTAGTACGAAAACCTCTCTTCTCTCTCTTTTTTTTTTTCCTGAAAAAAAAAAAAGCTTGGCTAACTTTCGAAGACCCCAAAGTCAACAAAAAGCCGCCTTCGGAACTCAACGAGGGTGAAGCTGACACCGTGTCACCGAAGTCAGGGGAATGCCCTGGCCTGGGTAGAGATCTGGGTAGAAGAAAGGAGCCGGAAATTGCAGAGGAAACTTGTGGCCATGGACTGTATTCTGACCCGTTCCCTGACATTGCAGCGCGCGAGTATGTTAGCTGCTTCAGTCTAGCCCATGTCCGAGAAAGACTTCATCAGCCTCCTCCGCTAGATAACACGTCACTAAGATACTGGCAACGGATGCAGGTCGCAGCTGGGATAAAGCGACAAACCGGTGTTGACCCTGCCGAAGAAATGATATCTGTTAGTTCCGAAGACCACTTCCGCCCTGGTTGCACCTGCGCTAAATTGCACATTCGATGTGGCGATTCCGCGGTGATGGCTGGTTCACACACCTCTCAGGAGCCTGCACGGCGTCAAGATATAGCCGTGAATTATTCACTGGAGGAGTTGAGAGACGCAGCAGAAGCTGGTTGCTGGTTCTGTTCGATTGTTTATGGTGGCATAAAGGCTTGTCCACAGTGGGATGCAAACCGGGAGGAGATTATTTCCCTGAAAACATCGTTCCAAATTGAGGCGGGGTCCCTTCAAAATCCTAGATGCGTGGTAGAATTATTTTGGCAACGGGACCCGGAGCTTGAATTTTATACCCAACCTGGAGGTACGGTTAATACGTGTTATCCCTGAAGTATAGATTCTCAACTTGCTAATGTTGCATCTAGGAGCCCCATCGAGATGTGAGCTGCTGCGTGTTCGACAAGAGATTCCGGAGCCAAACGCCATCTCTAGTCTTCAGGACTATATTCTAAAGAGTCGTAGGGATTGTGATCGTCTTCATACCTGTGAAGCCTCGAAGGGCTCGGAAATGCCGACTAGGTTGCTCGACGTAAAGATATCGTTAGGAAAGTATGCTATCAAACTTGTCGAGACAAAGGACTGGGTAGAAAAGGTACCATACGTCACGATCAGCCACTGCTGGGGCAAGGACCCAATTGCCAAAACCACCGATTCGACATTAGACAAGATGAAGGACAGGGTTGATTGGTCGATGTTACCGCAAACATTCAAAGACGCCGTCGCTGTCACCCACCTTCTAGGATACCGGTATTTGTGGATAGACGCCCTTTGTATTATTCAAGGGAATAAGACAGACTGGAAGTACGAATCGGCTAGGATGAACCAAGTCTACGCCAATTGCGATCTAATGCTAAGTGGCGACCGGGCTATAGACGGCAACGCGGGGCTATTTGCCAGTTCCCGGCTTGCGTTGAAGTCTTGAGAGCCCTTAGTTAGCAAAGACACCCAACACGGCACCCGAGTGCGGTTTGGGAAGAGACACCGGACTGCTAGCTCGATGTTTGGTAGCGAAGCCGAAAGTCTACATATTGCCCCGCTCCACACGAGGGCGTGGTGTTTCCAGGAATTTCATATGGCTCCGAGGATTCTGCATTTCTGCATTGACGAGTTGCAATGGGAATGCAACGGAGGGATGGATTGTCAGTGCGGATTACTTCGTGTGCGTGGCGGATTTCGTGTGACTGATAAGTCTGTCCTCAAAGGATACCGTTCAAAGGGATGTACGGTGACAGAGAAAATGAACCTTTGGCGAATTTTCATCTATCGGTACTCCTCACGGATGCTTACCAACTGGACGGACCGCTTACCTGCAATTTCTGGGCTTGCGAAGCAGTTCATTGCCGAAACAGCCGGAGATAGTGATGGTATCATACCAACCCCGCAGGAACCCACGTTTTCAATTCAACCATCAGACGCCCGTCTTCCCTTTGAGAAAATTGACCTCGGAACCTACCTTGCTGGATTGTGGTCGAAGGATCTTAAAACTGGCCTATGCTGGCGCGTGGAAGGTGGTCACCAGCCGCGCAACTCCTCCTACGTTGCACCCTCATGGTCCTGGGCGTCGGTCCACGGACGCGTGAACTGGTCGAAGCATGCAGAAAGTGCCTTTGAAATTGAAGACCCAGTTTGTATCCCGGATGGCATAGATATAACCGGGGCTGTATCAGGAGGCCAACTTACATTCTTTGGGAGCGTTATTCATTTGCAACTCGTCCTTTGCAACCAGGAATACCCAAGCGGAAATTCGGTTTCCTGCATCCTTGTTAGGGCCTGCAATCCCGATACTGGAGTCGACGAGGACCTCGAAACTTTTCATCCCGATGTGGTGCCTAAAATTCCACGCGACCACCCTTTTCAACCTTACTATCGTTCCGACTGCCCTTCAAAAGACCACGCGGTGATAGATTCCGATATCCAGGGTGTAATGCTCTCGAACACCGTCGTGCTTGTTCTTAGACCGTCCGTGGATGAAGACATTTTCGAGCGTATTGGCATAATAGACTATAATATTTGCGGTGGGGAGACAGTAGACAAATCTAGATTCTTTAAGCATTGCCAAAAGAGAAAGTTAGTAATAAAGTAGTGCATGTGGCTTTGGCTCATAAGAAAAGAGAGGCGCAAAGCTGTACATACAAGGCGGGAGTGTAAGGGGGTATGTCTTTGCTAGCAGCACTACGGTCTTTAAAGAAACTATTATGCAACCAATTTACTTTAAAAATCGTATTTAAAGACATTAAAATAGCTTTCCGACCGAGATTATTAATACTATAGCCTTTTTATTTAAAGCTACATATTCATTAATGCATAAACAGACTTTAGGCATGGCTCAGGTGAAATTCCCTTTTTGATTCAGTATGGTAAAACCTATCTCGGATGTTCATTCTATGGATGAAGTTTGACACTCTGAATATTCTGCAACCTGAAACTTGTCGGAATCCTTCAGGCAGAGGTTGATTGAGGTTATACACACTAGGGGCTAGTCATGAAAAATTCTAGACATGGGGCCGATAACGGCTATACATGGAGGTACGGACACCAATACCGGTATCTTA
The DNA here is from genome assembly GCA_022578965.1 of Xylaria sp. FL1777. NCBI lineage: Eukaryota > Fungi > Ascomycota > Sordariomycetes > Xylariales > Xylariaceae > Xylaria > Xylaria sp. FL1777. The sequence continues at coordinate 52,123 of MU400634.1, read as the reverse complement.
CAGGTACCCCACTTACGTCCAGGTACCTAGGTAGTGTATGTTAGCGTAATATACTGTACATTAGGTCTTCGACGTCCACGTGGGATCTAGTATAGATCATTTTCACGTATGTATACTAGACGAACATGTAAAGACATTCTGTCTAGGTAGGTACTTATTTATCCCTTGCCATCTGGGTCTTGAGCGAAAGCCCTGCTAGTTAGGTAATTAAATTCCCTATGCTACTTTATACATACGGGACACAGCGTTGGCACCGTATCACGAACACTGTTTTTACTAGTTTTTCTTTTGTCCTTCCGTTGGCTTATTTCCGTCCAAGCTTACCAACACACCAAGTTCCAACTGCATTTTACATCGGTGTTGATTATTGCGCCACACCAGCACATATCGGTTCAGTATACCGGTGCCTTAAGCTCGGGCAGAACTCGGGAAAGACTGCCCATGCCATCGGGAAAGAAAACGCGAGGACACACGACACTATGCCTACCCAGCATGAACCCCTGTTGCGCCTGTTACCGGAACTGTACCACTATATTCTAGGTAGGTAGTAGGTACACACCGACCCTACATATCTCTCGCAAAAGGTCACATCTACTGCGTAGCATTGCCGAACTACCTCTGTGTGTAGGTAACGTGGCTTTAGGTAGGTACCTTATGTAGGTAGGCAGTTTATGCTAATTAGTAAGTAGCTACCTACCCTAGTGCCGCACATGCATAGCTCTTATGGGCACCAAAACACACCTACTGTACATAACAACAAGCGGCTACTGCAGGTATGCACGCCCTTTGGTACGCCCTATCAGCGCCCTGTGATGTCTACTACATGCACGTGCGTGTGACCGACAGGCCATTCCCACCAATATCAAGCAAGTGTTGTGCAACCGTACCGAGTATTCTGATGATGATCGTCACTAACTGGCCATTTGCCCACTAGACTGTATGTAGGTAAATGCAATAAGCTTTTCTCATCACCAGTTCAGACGTTCTATGCTACTCTATCCCCTGTAAGCCCCTGCCCCATCTGTGTCGCGATCTGGACTCCCGAAGTCCAGAGCACGGACAACACGGAGATGCTCCTCCAGCTACTTCGGCATTCTGTGGGTTTGAGCCCCTCCGGCCGTGCCTTTAGAGGGCAAGCGTAGTGAAAATTCATGCTCACCAGCCTGCGAGGATTCAAGTGTGTAATGGTCATTGTAGATGGTGCAAGCCGAATAACGGAACGAACCCCCATTCTTCTTACGTCAACCCCGGTTCTAGTTGTGAACTCACCAGGTCAACGTAGCCCTTTGCTGCTTAGGTAGCTCCTATTCTATTCTTATTACGCCGTGCTGGCTGGACTTGTAGCCCATCACCACCCTAGCCTGAGGCACTATCTGGGTTTCCTGGATCGTTCCCCATGTGGATGACTCAAGCGGCTTACATAGTGAATCATTTCCCAATAGATCGGGATATAACAAGCCATCCTAGCTTGTCGTGCGAAAGGCGTGCTACGTACTACATGGGATATATAATTATATATAACGCACGGGGCCACCACACCCACCCAAGGATCACAGCAATTGAATACGAATGAGTTGATTTAATCATCTAGGCTTATTTCACATAATAAGAGATCGTCGAAGATCGATCTATATACCACCGATAAGTCAGGGGTTAGTGTCGAGCGGCAAGCCCCGAACATACAACACAACAGAGGGAGTCTACGGGCGTACTCATTTGTAAGGCGCTTTGTCTGTCTGCCTGTCCGTCCGTCCGTCCATCTGTAAGTGGTCAGGCGACAGCGGCACAAGGCGACGAGCACATTCCATCTCAGCGACAGCAACAGCAATCGGCACACCCCGCATCGGCTCCTTACCTTGGTATCTGACCAGCAACTCCTAATTGACCAGCTCCTACGCGCACAAAATGTCGACACGTTCGTGGCCAAACGGTCACGCTTCCACCACTTTCGACTCTGCTCAGAAGCACCTCACACCTAAGCTCAACATGGATATCCATATCGACAATCATTATCAGTCCAAAATATATACTACATCTTCAACCGTGTCGGGGCACGTGGAGGTGAATGCATCCCACGATGTGCCGTTTGATAAGGTGCAAATATTGCTTCTGGGGACCAGCAGGACTCGCGTCGATGCCATCAACATACCACAGGCCACGTCTCACACCTTTCTAAAACTGACGATGCCCGTCCCGGATTCGTACTACCCGGCAACTCGGTGCTTTGAAGCAGGCACCACTTACAAGATCCCCTTTCATTTCGTTATTCCCCAGTACCTCACTCTCAATGCGTGCAGTCACCGCATTCCTAACGACGCGTTGAAGGAGGCTCACCTACGACTACCGCCCTCGATTGGCGATTGGGACAAAGATGACTTCACACCACATATGTCGCGTATTGCATATTCTGTACGGGCAAGGGTATATAACAAAGATGCCGAAGGCAAAATTGCGAGGGCGATAGAGGCGTCGCACGACATTAAAGTGATACCCATGGTGCCTGAAGATGCACCTCTAAATATAACCGACCAGGACAAGATGTACATCATGTCCAAGAGCAAGACGTTGAGGAAATCAATACTCTCCCCGAAGCTGGGAAAAATAACCGTGTCCGCCGAACAACCGAGTCCCATCATGATCAGCTCAGATGGACACTCTACCCCTCCGACAACTGCACAGCTAGACTTGGTATTCACGCCTACATCTAGTGATTCGCAACCGCCAAAAGTCATAGGCGTCTCTTCCAAAGTCACGGCAGTAACTTACTACAGCGCCGGTGCTATCAATCAGTATCCCAATCTCAAAGATTGGGCTCGCTCATTTGGCGCCGATGGTCGTGGAGCCTATTCGAGTTCTCTCCCGCTCCCCACAGCGCCGATCGAAAACGCTTCGTGGAAGCAGCATCTCACAGCACAGGGAAGACGGGATTCCGGATATGGCTCGGAGCCCCAATATGAATCGGACCACTCGGCGAATGGGCGACAAAGCCCAGAAAGCCGCAAACGCTATAGCAAAGGCGCTCCATTCTATTACGGAATGAAGGTGCAGGTTCCAGTACAGTTACCCAAGGGCAAGAAGCAATTCGTACCAACTTTCCACTCTTGTATATCTTCACGGGTGTACGTCTTGTGGATGACGGTGACGCTGTCGGCACTGGCGGGCACGAGCTCGACTGTCACATTAGGTGTTCCTCTGCAAGTCGGCGCTGGTCCGCGGGGAGGTGGCCGAGTCGACGCCACAGGGTTGCCGACTTTTGAGGCCGCTATGGAGGACGCCGCTCTCGAGGTCGACGCATATTTACAGCCCCGAACCATGTCGGTGCCGAATATCGAGTTCTGCAGTCAGTTGCCTGGCTATCCAGAGCGCGTTGGCAATCGGGCGACTCAAAGAGTATGAATTTGCGCCACCTCCCTTTGGCTCAACCACAACAACAGAGCATAATAGGGAACCTAGTTCCCAAACCAGGAGCAAACCGTTCAAGACGGTAGTCATGTTCGGAGTCAGTCTTTTGATTTCGGATCTGTACATTCATGGATCTTTTTTTCTTAGTTATAGATGCACTCATAACGCTTTCGGGTCCGGTTCGGTATTGGCGCAGGCATGAGATCGGGGACGAATGTTTTTTTTTTCGGCGGGCGATGCTTACTTTTGTTAACTGGACCCAAAATAAATTGTGTAAACAACACACAGACACAATGCATGATGATACCCACAACACGGTCGGCGGAATTTCAACACGTACCCCTTTACCACTACCTTTTCTCTCTTTTCTTTTAGATTTTTGGGGGTCGGGACCGGAAATTGTTCATGAAAAAAGTACGAGGTGCAATGCCCACCCAGGCGGAAGGGAGCATATTTCAACACATGACAACGGACATACAATCGAGCATTCTTAGGAGCTCTTGTAATATGGATAATCAACACGACATAGCCGTCTTAATCGATATAGATAATCAATATTATTATTATAAACGGAAAAATTATGAACTGGATTCCCAATGGCTCTAGTGTTAATACAATGGAATAAGATTCTGGGTTAAAGAGCTAAGAGCACTTTCTGCAATCTAAGCTAGATTTCTAATGTTCTTCTATGTATTATTCATCACGTTTTAATAAAGGTTCATGCAAAGGGCAACAATAATTGAATTAGACCTCGTAGCCAAGGGAGGGCTCAACTAGATAGATGCTAATTGAAGTAGGTTGTTATTTATTTACTCAGTGTAAGCCTAGGTATTTAACGAAAATCTGATTCCAGAGATTAATAGCAAATAGAAGTATTTAAGAGATCAACATACCTACATTCATCTAAAGAAAGCGGATTTCAGGACGATAGGTACTCTACACTACCGTACACTTCCTGTTCTTTTCTTAGAAACCGTCCAGTGCCCTGCTAATGGATCTAGTTACAATCTACAGGGGCCAATCTTGATTTTAGTAGATGCATTGGTGCAGCTAACCTGCACTAACCAGACTCCCCCGCTCCTCCCGCTTCCACAGGGCTGTGCCCGTGCTACTGCCGCTCAATCACTTGTGGTGGATTTCCTTTTCTTACGGGGACGAACATGCAGCATTCATTGCCTTGGTGTGGATCTATCGATACGCATATAATACTGGCGATCAGTCATACGAGCTGCGCCGCAATCCATGACCGCAGCAAAATCACCGAGCGAGGACATTGACTGCATCAAGCTCCAACAACAATTCAATCCAGGTCTTCGACATGATGAATCGTGTCACGATTAGGGTTGATTTCGGCTAATTTCCCGTGCTCTGAAGTCCCAGGCTTCTGTCTCGATCCTGACACATACAACTCGCAGTCAGCTGCCGTATTGTAGACACGTATTGTAGACCGGCGATTCGATTGTTCTAGCAGCCGAGACAAGACCCCTCTTACCAGCTACAGACAAAGACGGCCAAGAGCCATGGCAGAAGTCGAGGAGCCACAGTTCAGCTCGCTGGCGGACCGAATCGCTGCTCTGAACAAGCAGAAGAACTTCAGCGCGCCGCCACCAGGAATAAAACGACCTCCTCCACCACCGCCCCCGGGCAAACAGCCTCCAAGAGTTTCGACCGTCGAAGCCAACGATGATGTTGTTCAGAAGACTCCCAGCCTCCCTGCCCGTCCGGCCAGGAGAGAGCCGCCAACCCTTCCTCAACGAGCGAATACCACGACTGCTTCTCCCACGGCGCCTGCTGCCGAGACCCCCCCGGCCTTACCAGGACGACCACCGCTTCCCTCTCGCAAGACCTCCGACCTACAGTCACAGCCGACGCCAACGCCGACATTGCCCCCGCGCAGGCCAACACATCAGCTACCCTCTCGGCGGGACTCTAACTCGTCGGAAATATCCCACATCTCATCCATCTCGAACCTGTCGCTATCCCGAGCAAGCACCATCTCGACCGACTCTCCTGCTCCGCGACGAGTGCTCGCGCCCGCTTTTGACCAAGCAAAGCTTCCACCGCTACCGCCATCTCGAAAGGATAGAGAGGCGCAAGCCGCCAAGGAAGCGGCCGAGCGAGAAAGACCCGAAGTTATCACTCCTCCTGTCTCTGCCTTGTCTACACCTGAGCCGGGTCGTCCTACCCTTCCACCTCGACTGCCATCTCGGCCTGCTGCCAAGAGCCCTCTTCCTTCAGCTTTCGTAAGGCCAAAGACCATCTTGGAAAACTCATCGAGACCCCCACCGCTCCCTACAAGACAGGTTTCGCCGCCCCCTGTTCCAGCCAGCTCCCGGCCCACCCGTGCTGAGATCGGTGCTGTTACGGTTCGAGCGGCAGACAATAAGACAGATGTGTGTATGACGTGTAGAGATTTCTCTGGTCCCGACAGTGTAGCAGCGCAGTATCCACACCATTCATTACCGAGACAGGATCCTGTGGGCTACCTCGCTAGGGTTCTTTGCGCTTCGTTCCCGTCTGCGACTGACAAGGCACGGGCAATATTCACTTGGTGTCACCATAACATCGCATACAACGTCGAGGAGTTCTTCGGAAAGTGCATTAAGGGACGTAATGTGAACGAAACGATATTCTTAGGCAAAGCTGTCTGCCAAGGGTACGCCGAAGTCTACCAAGCAATTGCACAAAGGGCTGGATTACAGTGTGTCATAGTCGGTGGACACGGCAAGGGATACGGCTACACACCCTTAACACGGGGCCAAGCACCGCCACCGAGGGATGCTACAGGTCATGCGTGGAACGCTGTATGCATCGACAACGGCGAATGGAAGCTTATAGACGCATGCTGGGGTGCTGGATCTGTTGGCGACGAGAAATTTCACAAAGGCTTTAACCCTAGGATGTTTACACTCAGCAACGAGCAATTTGGACATTCTCATTTTCCCAGCGATGACCGGTACTTCTACCGGGAAGACGGTAGAATTCTATCGTGGGAGGAGTACATTCAGGGGCCGGTTCCAGGGGCCGAAAAGCCACAATGGTGCGGTGGTGCCACTGACGAAGGAATCTCCAGCGATGCCGGTTATAGTCCTGCCGAAAAACACATTCCTGTTTACAGCGGCGAGGTCGTGCGGTTTCAATTCGCAAAGGTTTGCGAACACTGGACACATGAACGCAATGGGAAAGGTCCGCCTTACCTATTACTTCTTAAGATCCATGGTGTCGACGGACGAAAAGAGGACCTCGTACCTCTCGACACAAATGGATACTGGTGGTGGGTCGACGTCCCCGCGAGGGATCTGGGCGCTCCTGGGATGAAAACACAACTATTTGCACTCACGGTCCTAAATGGACGCGATGCGCGAGGCGTTACGAAGGAAGAGTATTATAGGACCAAGCAGAGCGGCGGGTACAGCATGAGTTGGGCGATCTGGTGCACGTGGGAACTTGTATGAGTCGGTACTAATTACCTAGACATTGAAGAAAGAAAGAAAGGGGCTACATTTATGAAATAGGGGTAATAACCAAGGACGTAAAGGACGTTTCCACACATGTCTTATATTACCTGTTTTGAAGCTTAGACTACGATTTTCACTTGGACTGTAAGCTAGCCAGACATCAATGAGCAAAGGATCCCTTTTGATGATCCTGTATTCGAAGATTTGGCTTGTCCTCTCCTCCCCCTCCCTTCCCGGGGGCTTGCATGTCTGTACACTTGATAATATTATTCTTCCAGCTGAGTCTATTGAAAGGAGCGTCTTATTCTTTGAGCTGAACCTAAGCCATCGCCATGTCTTGTTGAATGAGCCTCCTATTCTAGTCCTCGAATTAGGTAGTGTTAGTCGTAGATGAGATGTCTGTCTGTCTCTTGATAATTTGCGATATCGATTATGGAGGTTATGAGTCTCTGAAGATACATGCATTTCTCATCCTCCTGTCAAAAAACACCCATCATAATTGTTTTCTCTTCGTGTGTATATCGGTATTTATGATTGTAGGTGTGTCTATATTTAAGGAGGTGCCTATACCTCTCTCCCACGCTCACTGATTAGTATTCTTCTCGCTATCGTACCGTCTCCCCTCTATGTACCGCAAGAGTATACATCTAGGTAAGTAGGTATCCATTGAGGTTTGTTGTGTGCCTCTACGTAGAAAGTTTTATATGCATATGGGGGAGTTTGAAATACAAAGCAAAAAGGGAGGTGGCAGTCTGTTAACGAACGCGACCATTATTATATGGCATAAGAAAAGAAAGAACTAAGGACGAAAAGTACTCAAGAAGTCGACGTGAATCTGCCACTTCTAACCGGAAACGTGGGACTCTGCGGGGGCGACGACATGAATATCGTCGCCGATAGCTGATGGGAAGACTGGTCTGAGCATCTGCTTGCTATATCCTCTCTTTCTCTTCGTCTCTCTATCTCTCGTGCTTTTTCCTCCCTGTCTTCGTGCTCAAGCTGGGCCGAGACACGCCGCGCGTTTTCCACTAGCTCTTGGGTCGTAGGTTCCTTCCTCAACTTGCGCGGCGGAATCTCAGGTGCCGTGGAGGACCGGTGCCTTGAACCGTTGTGTGGGACGTACGCACGCTCAGGGAGGGGTACACCCTGGACCGGCTGGCGGTCTGTGGCGGCGCCGATGACAGAAAATGGCCGTGTTAGTTCCTCAAGCTGAGCTACAGCTTCACGGGCAATAGATGCAAGACGGGCTGCTTCCTCAAGGGCTCCGGGGGGTGGGTTCACCTGATAAGCTAGCGGCTCCGAGCGCGAGTCACAGTTGGAAAGAGGTTGGGGAGGCTGGGACATGCTTTGTCGCTCGGTAGGAGAGTGTGTTAATGCGCGCGAAAGCCGGCAATGCTCACAGTGCTCGCAGCCTGTCCTTGGGGATGAGGATGTATGGACTTCTTCGCTGTCGATTATAGCGCCGTTCATTTGCCCCCTTCCATCTCCCCTATCAAGGTTTAAGTGGTTGTCGGAAGACAGTTTGGGAGATGAGTCTATGAATAGTGCTGACGATTCTTCACTTGGTATGTCATCGGAGGCCTGAGCCTGTGCTCCTGCCCCGGCTCTTGGAGGCGATTCTCTCGTCTTCTTAACATTTTTCCATTCCATAAAGAGCGCCGCCACGACTGCTACAAGCGCCACGCCCATAGCACATCGAAATATCCTGGATATAGCTTGGTTGTAAACAGTCTTAACGGTCAACCGGTATTCGGGGGCCACGGACGATACTAGGTCTGTAGCACCTTCGCTCGTGATCTGATCTGCCGAAAGACCAGGAATGTGAAGGTTAGAGACTAAATATGTGCTCAAAAGATTTTGCCCGACGGAGGTGAATATACCACCACCTAACTGTTGAGCAAAAAACATGATTGCAACACCTATTGAAACATCAGGCGCGGGCAGGACAGCTTGAGCGGCAAGACTAGATGCCTGCATGCCAAGACCCAGACCGAATCCAGCAATGACTTGGTATCCGATCCAATGAGACGATGATTCGTTCACTCTGAATGTGCTCATGAGACCTTGCCCTATAGCTAAAAGGCTTGGAGAAGCGATCATTGCTGGCACATAATAGCCGACCTTTTGCGTAAATGCCCCTGATAAGGTACTCCCTACTACCAGGCTGAGGACAAAAGGAAGTGTGTAGATTCCTGATTGTGTCGCGGAGGCGCCTTTAACAACCTGGACTGGTTGAGAAGGTCAGTTTATTCTATAGTTCGACGGTCGATAGAATGAATACAGGGTATGACGAGGGACTAGAGGGATAGTGTCAGACTCATCACGCAGATACTTACACCATAGAGGTAAGTAATAGATGGCCATCAGGAATGATCCAGCAAGTGCAAACATAAAGAGAGTCGCAGCGAAAATACTCCGTCTACCGATTATTCTGATAGGAACGGTAGCGGTCTTTGGCATGTATACCTGGACAGCGGCGAAGGCAATGAGAAGGACGCCAAACAGGACGAAGAGTACGATAATCCGCCAATTGCTCCATGCATAGGTTGAACCTCCCCACTGTAGAGCTATGAGGAGGGTGACAATACTGGGAATGAAGAAGAATGTTCCTAGGGGATCGAGGCGTCGGATATGTTCCCATACGGTGGCTGGTGGAATCGGATACTTAGATGGTCGCAGAATGAAGATGAGACATAAAGCCGCCACAGCTCCAATAGGGAGGTTAATGTAAAAGCACCACCTAGTGTTGGGCCGTTAGCTGGCTGCTCTTAAGCATGGAACGAAAATGATTGCCCACCTCCACGAGATGGCATCAGTTAAAGCGCCACCGACGAGGGGACCGAGAACTGATGCTAGTCCGAATATCGTGCCGAATAAGCCTTGAAACATGGGTCGCTTCCGAAGGGGTACCATGGTGATCATAATAATGGTCACTCCTGAGAAAATGCCGGCGCCACCTAGGCCCGCGATAGCACGACCGATGATAAAAGCTATCGAATTCGGGGCTGCTCCACATATGGCGGATCCAATCTCGAACACGGCGACTGTTGCTAGAAAGGTCCTGGGAGGTGGTTAAGAGCCATACGCACAAGATAAGTCTCAGAGAGTGTCTGGGACCGCAGGGACGTACCACTTAATATCGTAAAATTTGTAAACTCGACCGAATAAGAGCTGCATCGCAGCAGTGGTAAGCTGGTAGGCCGATCCATACCACCCAATGTCTCCCAGACTGTGGAATTCCTGGGTGATAGACGGTGTAGCCGTTCCGATAATCGTCCTGTCGAGAGCCACGAGGAACAAGGCCAGAAATATGCTTATCATAACAGACCAAAACTTGAAGCTTTTAGGTTGAAACCGTTGTTCGGACTCGTCATCATCATCATCGGGTGGTTCCATGGGACGGTAGGGCTGTGCCGGTGCCAGGGCTGCTCCGTCTGTCTTCTCTATATCTCTGGCCATGGTGAATGGGTGTGAAGCTGTATATTTCGCCGTTGTCTTAGAATTCCTCTGGTAAATTGACCAAACAAGGTGGTGGAAAAGAAGAAGAATAATGCAGGCAAGGAGTGTAAGGGCAATCTAGCAAGTATGCAACTAATATCTTCTAGGCTTTCATAGTTTGGTATGACCCGACAGCCGGCAACGGTTTTCATGTACGGTCCGCAATGAGATAATAATAAGACAAGTAGTCAATGAAGGCGCCGACTATCGAATCCCAAAGTCAAGGGGAACACGGACACCATCACCAACACCATGGCATTTTACGCTCGAGTCCTCAAGTCCTCAAGTCCTGAACGTAGGGTATGCTCAGTACAAGACGTAGGCGGGCAGACAATGGTCCCGCTCACCGTTGGTCCATTTTCGATTCTTCCTGCCATTGGACTAGAAATAGGTACGCACGCCATCGCTCGAACATGACAGAGCTGCAGAGTAGCTACGCGGTGCACACGTGGTTTTGAAAGTGTGGGCAGGGTTCCCGATCATGGCAGAGCTGAGGCGATGGTTGAAAGTTGGGGAAGCTCCGGGCAGGCAAGGGACAAGGGAGTTCAAGCTGATTCATGGCTTGCATGAAGGGCAGGTTGCACAGCGGGAGAGATTCCGAGTACCTAGGTAGGTAGGTAGGTACTTGTGTGATACCTATCTATCTTGGGTACTAAGTATGTTATTTGAGCATCTTATGAAGTCTCTCACCTTTGCTCTCTCCCTGATTGCACAAATATTTGCAAATGCTACAGTAGACAGAATGATTCATACATTTCACGACACTCGAAAATAGAATGTCAACAGTAATTGAAGGAATTCGTTTACATCCTCTAAGTAACAATGCAAAGCGCTGAGTTGTCCAGTGTCTACGGTACCGAAAATGATCGTGAATAAGAACTTGCTGCACACAGCAGATAATAGCACCACGAATCGGATATCTGGAAGAGTCTCGGTCCCGAAGAAGATTGTGTTGCCCGACAGGCTTGCTAGTGTACATGGGTACTTAGCATTCATCAACGGCGGCCATCGGTATATGCTCTAAGCGACCCTGTCACGGTCGGCGAGTCTAAGTTGCGACGTGCGACCTTGGGGCTACAAATGATAAAGAGTTGAGATGACACTTGGAACAATTTGAAGTAGGTATTGTTTTCTCATAGGTACATACTTCAGTACGCAATGGGTATATTTTGTGTGGCCATCTATTATCTCACTGGGGCAGTTATTTATTTCTTTGCCAGCCGATTTATGGTAGGTTACATATAAATATTCTGCTTCGATAAAAGTTTCATTAGGTATAAATGCATCACGTGAAGGTTGCATAAACACCAGTTACATACGCAGTACTGACTACCGATAATCCACTTTTAATGTCACGGAGAGATAAATCTGCCGCCAAAAGAGATAGCAAGTATTCAAACCCTAGTACGGAGTACAGTATCAAACCAGGCCTAAGCTACTTCTACATAAATCATTCAATAGGTATCTCGCGAAAAGAATTACATAATGGGTTAGACTGCTATGCCTCTGTCATCAATTACCAAGTGCCTGCCTGCCTCGTTCCTACCTACATACCTAGGTAGGCAGGTAGGTACCAAGTGCAGATAGATACATAATAGGTAGGTAGATACACCGGTATGCGCAAAGTAATACATCTGACGCCCAGGAAGTTGCTTGCTTACATGTCGGTTAGGTAGGTACTCTAGGTAGTGCTACCTACGCCAGAACTACCGGCACATGTACCTGTACTACCGCCGAATACGTATTTTGTTCCTTTCAACACTACAGTGCTTGCTTGCATGCATTGCCTCAACCCATCGAGCCTGCCATCGAGCCTGCATTGTTGACCCGTTCTTTTGTGTGCGTTTTGTTTCGCTCTCTTCTCCCATGTCTTTGTCTTTGTCCTTGTCCTTGTCCTCGTCCTCGTCCTTGTTCTCGTCTTCTTCTCTCTCGAGCTTGTTTAACAACTGCTGCCACCACCACCACCACCACCACCCACTTACATATACGCAAGTAAGTACCCCCTGCAGGCTGGCGCCACAACCACACCCCGCTGCTAGACTGGTGGAGTGTACACCAGATACTGGCGTCGTGTAAGCTCGCGGCAAGCTACAACAAAGCGACAAGCTCGTCTGGTCGGTCCCGAAATCCCCGCATCCACGAATCCGCCCCTTGCCAATGAAGGCCGCAACCAGAGCCTCTGCTCATGTAGGCCAATTCCATCAGACCTGACACTCCGCCGTCCTAGCCCTGATCGATCCATTGCTGGTCGTGCAGGACTCCGCCGGGTCGATTAAGCTTTATCAGTGTCGCATACCGTTGCCTCGAGCGCTTGCGCTAAACTGTAGTACACCACACTCCTCTGCTTCATTCCGCCCTTCCTCGTCTGTGCTCTCCGACTCGGGACCGACTGCGTCGTGAGGATGCCTGCCACCCCAGAGTCTCATCACTCCGGCGATGGCAGTTCAACCTACAACCAGTCCACTCCGATCGGCGCTTCGGTTGCCAATACCCCACCGGATCCGGACTCCTCCATTATCAAGGTCACCCGCGGCCACAGCTGCGTCCTGTGCCAGCAGCGCAAGGTGCGATGTGACAAGAAGAAGCCATGTTCCAATTGTGTCAAGGCCGGCGTTGACTGCCGCGTTGTACCACCCCAGCCACCGCGGAGGAGGAAAAAGCGCATTCCCGAGCGCGACCTGGTTGACCGTCTCAGAAAGTACGAGGCCCTGCTGTCTCAGAACGGCATTGAGTTCGAGTCCCTTGGCCCGGACATAAAGATCACCGACCCTGGCTCTGTCGAGGAGGGCGACGAGCTCGACCCTGACTTCACCCGACCACGAGCCAGGGCCTCGCCTGCCGGTGCAGATTCTGATGTCATCTCGTCCGCTGGTGAAAACCTCCACAGACCGCGGTGAGTAGTTATCTCCGGTGTCTCAAATAAGCTGTCTCGATGTTGCACGTGCTAAATGAAACCTATCGACAGCACCTTTAGATGGTTCCCTTTTCAGAAAGAAGTATGTTGATTTGCTTACTTTTCCTGCAATTCCATCCTAATCTGAGTCTAGTTTCGAGCGCACAACGATCCACCTCCAGATTCTTCTGAGGAAGAAGACGTTGGGTCAACCATTAATCACGCTTACGATCAAATGTTCGGCCACACAGATGGCTTTCCCTTCGCGGTTGGTGGTCCGCCCCAGAGCATCACTGATCTACACCCATCAGGTGTCCAGATATTTCAATTATGGCAGATATATCTAGACAACGTCAATCCTCTACTTAAACTCACCCACACACCTACCCTACAAGTCCAGATTATTGACGCCTCGAGAAACCTTACAAGAGTTTCCAAGAGCCTCGAGGCCCTGATGTTTGCTATCTATCTCATGGCGATCACCAGTCTAACCGATGACGAGGTGGAGCAAAGTTTCAATGAGTCGAGATCGAACCTGCTAGCCAAATACCAACATGGGACACAGCAAGCTTTGTTCAATGCAGGGTTCATGCGTATGCCAGATTTGACAGTACTACAAGCATATTTATTGTATTGTGTAGGAGTCCCCCTTCAGTTTCTAGTATTCTTCTAATCCTAATCAGTACCAGATCGGCGTCAGGCATTCTACAGATCCCCGTTCTCTTTTCTGTCTAACGGGGATGGGTGTCCGTTTAGCCCAGCGCCTCGGTCTACAGCGAGATGGCGCCGAGTTTGGGTTTTCACCGTTCGAAGTGGAGGAGAGGAGGAGGCTTTGGTGGAACCTCGCTGGCTTCGACAGGCGCATAGGAGAAATGTGCGGGTCGACCATCACAGCCATCTCAACCGGCGGCAATTGTAAGTTGCCGCTCAATATCAACGATGCTGATTTAAATACCCATGCCAAGGATCCGCCTCCTCCTCATCTGGGTGTCACGGAAATGATATTTTCCCTAACACGTCTGGAGTTTGCTCAAGCGCCTGGTAACGACAAGATGAAGGCTCAGCTGTCTGCTGCCAACCCACAAGCAGTTACGAATTTAGCCGACCACCGCCTATCGAGCTACCTCGACCAATTTGCACACTATATGGAGGAAAAATACTTGAAATACTGTGACCCAAAGATACCTGTTCATTATATGACACTCCTTATGACCCGAGCCAACCTTTGCAAGTTAAAGGTCGTCTCCGGTTTCTTCCGAGTTGTGATAACAGCTCCTTCGCCCTTGCCCGCAGCTGAGAGCGAGGCTCTTCTGATCGAGGCCATCCGGATGATCGAGTATGACAGTATGATACAGGCTCATGAGCAACTGAAGGGTTTTCTCTGGTACACCAAAATGTATTTTCCCTTCCCTGCATATGTCTGTCTCTTGGGTGAGCTTCGCCATCGTACGACAGGTGATCTGTGCGAGCGCGCCTGGGAAACAATTTTTGAACATGCAGAAATGAGGAAAATGACTACCTCAACACACACGCCTTTGCACCTCGCCTTCAGTTCACTCTTCGTGAAGGCCTGGGATGCCAGAGAGGCTGCTGAGGCTGCAAACGGCCGCACTCTAGTCCCACCAAGACTCATAACGGTCATGAGACAACTTGATGCTCAGAGGCCGAAAAAGGCAAAGGACAAGACACCGTTGGCAACGCCATCACCAAAGGCCCCAGTAGTCAGTGCTGGGTTCGCTTCAGCACCTCCGTCATCATCTTCACCAGCAGCGAATGTTGTGCCCACTACGGCCATGTATCATCCCGCCGATATGTTCAGTAATATGCAGCCTGCTCATGTCACGAGGCAATTTTCTTTGGCGTTCCCTGATATCAATTTCGGCGGCGAAATGGACTGGAACTACCTTGTGCAAGAGTATGGTGGGTTTGTGCCTCACCAGGGCATACACACCTTCAGCATGCCACAAGTAATGCAGGACCCTACACAGGCCGGGTCTTGGCAATAAATGTAAATATTATGTCAATATGGACTACGAATGTATAATGACGAGATGACGAGATGACGAGATACAGTCTGAGCTGGCTCGAGTGTAACTAGGTATATACTTCTCGGAAAATCTTGTTCAGTATATGCATAATTAATTATATAAATTTTCTGACTACAACGCGTTTACATGTACAATTAAAGCCGAAGCCTAACGCTTCATCCCATTCCCTGTTCGTAATCGTTTTTTTAAGTAGAGGATGCTATCCTATTAGCATAGCACTTATCTTCGCGATTGAAATGTCGTTCCTAATCTGTTAAGGCCAAGGTTAGGGCCAACTAAGGATTAGAGATAGCAAAGAATGTTATATGGGAAGACACAGAAGTGGCGGGGCCAGAAATGCCCAAATTAAAATCACATATATGCATATCTACCCAGGTAGGTAGATACATCACTCTTATCAATTGCAGTGTGAATCTCGTCGGGGTGGAAGACCTACGCGCAGACTGACTGCCCTGATTTTCTACCTGGATAGCCGCCACGAAACGTCCCGTCTCACGCACAACCTAAGATAAGTTGCAGGGCAGAGTGCATAGCAGCCAAAGGACGTTTGTGCGAGTGGTTTCTTTTTCCCTCATCGACAAGCTAAGGGAAGGTTTCGGGCCTCGGCTCTCCTCTCTGTCATGGTAGCTACTGTATCCTGTCTGGCCGCGCGTCGGCGATGTGCCGGCATGCTACCACGTAGATCGTGTGTTTCAAGTAAGCGCCGTGCGTTTGCATCGCGAGGTTATACTATGTATGAGTGCGATGCACAGCCTCTATTTTTATACCATCTTTGCGATGGCTTTAGGTCTTTGGATAGATACATAGGTTCTTATTAAGGCCTTTGGCAAGATTATTTATGGTATATATTATGTATGTAGGCTCCATTTCTACGCAGGGTATTTGCTCATACTCCTAAGCAGGGGCTATGAGTATACCTATCTGCTTCAAACTATCGAAATCACATTGGTTTCGTGGTGTAGTTGGTTATCACGTCAGTCTAACACACTGAAGGTCTCCGGTTCAAGTCCGGGCGAAATCATGACGATTCCTTTTGCTGAGGTAGTATAAGTCTCTTTTTTCTTTTTTTTCTTTTTCTTTTTACTATTTGTTGTGGGGTAGTTGAAGATCGATGCTAGGATCTTGTATGCAAGCAGATGCTCCTCATGCCGCTCATGCGTCTTGTCGGAACGCCACTTAGTTGCGGAGATCGCCGAACTCGCTATGAAGATTGATATTGTTGCACACATCGATTTACATTATTATCTAGCTCGTCCTTGTTTTGTTCGATAGATAGTAATCTTTATATATATCATCCTCTTACATATTGGGGACCTTCGAATGTCACGTGTATGACTGACTGATATCAGGTCCAGCGTGGCCCTTGAATATAACCTCGGAAGTTATAGGTAACATCAATGGCTTCCGTCGGCGTTGACACGATTCCAATCCCTGGGGACATCCCTACAACCCAGTTACGGTTCTCCTCCGGCAACGGCCCGGTCTCCAGGACTATACTGAAGACCCCTCTACGTGATGCGCTCCCATCCGAAATCCCAGTCATTGATGTCTCTGGGATCTTCAGCGTCTCCAAAGATGCTCGCATGAATGTGGCTCGGCAGATTCGAGACGCCGCTACTAACAGCGGGTTCTTCTATATCAACAATCACGGTATCCCACCAGACGTACCAGAGACAGCATGCGAGGAACTCCTCGGCTTCTTCCGGCAGCCGCGAGAGGTCAAAGATCGCGCCCATGTCAGCCAATCCAGGTACTTCAACGGCTATAAGCCGTCTAAGTCACAGCGTATCAACCCGTTCGAGTCAGTCGACGCACGCGAGAGTTTCTCCTGGACTTACGACCCGAGGTATGACCCTTCGATTCCCGACCCGGCCGCCATCCCGCCTCACATCGCCCGGTACCTGAGATGTGAGGATTTCCACTGGGACGCGACGGCCAACCTGCCTCGTTTCAAGGACTCCATCGTGCGCTATTGGCGTTCATGTCTTGCCGTAGCGCGGGCGCTCGTGCGATCCTTCGCGCTGTCGCTCGATCTGCCCGAGGACTTCTTCGCGGAGAAGTTCACGCATCCAGACGCCGCCCTCGCGCTGAACTACTATCCTCCCTTACCGGCCCCACCACCACATGCATCGGGGGAGCAAGGGGAGGAGACAGAGGTCTCGATCGGCTCGCACACGGACTTCCAGCTCTTCACGATCCTGTGGCAGGACAACAACGGGGGCCTCCAGGTGCTGAACCGCCAGGGCCAGTGGATCAACGCGAAGCCCATCCCGGGGACCTTCGTCGTCAACATGGCGGACTACATGCAGCGCATCACGAACGACCGCTACGTGAGCACCGTGCACCGCGCCCAGAATTACAGCGGCAACGAGCGCGTCAGCATGGCCTTCTTCTTCGGCTTTAATCTGAACGAGAGCTGCGGCGTGCTCGATAACTGCGTTGCCGAGGGCGAGGAGAAGAAGTATGGCGAGATTGGCTGCGAAGAGTGGGTTCAGAGGCGCGTGAGGGCCATGCATAGGCAAGACGAGTTGCCTGGCAAATGAGTACCGCTGCTCTCGTTGATCGAGGCTTCTTTTGGTTTATCATATTGATTTTCGATCGTTCATGGAATGAAACTGGAGGCCATGGACGTGATATTGAGCCTACTTAGCTGTATGACTTAGGTTGAAACACATGCGGATATGGGAGATGAAATGCTCTGTACTGTGAGGGTTTTCTTCTTGGAGGAGAGATTGCTTGTTTGCTATCGCAGAGATAGCTACCACTCGTTCATGTCTGTTAGGAATAGTAAATGATGGTGACGGTAAACAGGTGTTATATTCGATTGCTTGACTATATGCAGGGTTAAAGAAAGATTCGTTGTATAGATGGCAGGATATGATGATCATTTGTGTAACTCTATGAGCTGTTTCGATATGTTTCCTACTTCTTATTGAACTCCTGTATAGCGCAGAGAAGCCCGAAATTTCCGCCTGGTGAATGTTGAAAATCGACTCTCGCGATTCTACTTCTAAGAAACAAACATGCTGCTTGTATTGACAGTGGCAGTCTTGTATAGAACGTAGAGATAGACTGAGCTTCTGCGTGGGTATGATGCGAAACCTCTAAGAAAAAGAGAGGAGAAACAGAAATACTATATAACGGTAGCAATTTTCATAAATAATATTATGTCGAGAGAAGTGAGAGAACTGCTTACCTACTACCCTGTATATAGCCGCGACCGCGAAATATGTGTGGACACGCAAATAATACAATTGTAGTAACCCCGCCATACAAATCACTCTCTTTGGCAACGAAGGAATTATGTTAGCTGACAGAAAAAGAGAAGAAAAGGGAAAGGGAAATTCCCTCACTAACTCATGTGAATCAGTGCGAAAACAATGTAAAAAATGGCAAAAGATTGCTTCACGACCAGGGCCTGATTCGAACAGACGCTCCCGAAGGAACTGCATAACAATTATCACTATTAATTCGAGTGCAGCGCATTAGACCACTCTGCCACCTGGCCCGCAACTTGTTGTTACCGCATCGCTAATTTACGGTCTATATCCCAGATCTAGTAAGCATTGTACCACATTCAGCCAAGTCTCCCTCATTACGAGCATCACCGAGAATAAACACCCAATACCGCTAGAAACCCTTCAGTTCTATCATTTGAACGAACCTTCAATATCCTATCGATACGCTCACAATTAACCACATTAATAACACAATGGGTAACCGGCATGCGCGTAACTTAAGACTATCTCCCACAACCTGAACAAACTAGTCGCTACCTGCTTAACAGTTAATCAATCAATGAGCCCAAGAAGCTAGAGCTGACCTTAGCCATCAAACCCTTAGTTTTACCTGGTCGATTCCTCTACTACAATTCTTTGTGTATAATGCCACACAAGAGATAGCGATAGAAAGCTACGAAAGAGGGATTTGATCAACTGGGGTAGCTCGGAAACCTACCTGTGCGCCGCTCTCTTTTCTTCTCAGGCGATTCAGAACGAATTCGCCAACTAAGGGCCCTTTCTGGTTCGTAGGCTTAGTAACCGAGGTATAGCTTGCGCTTGAACCCCAAAGAATGACTAGAATCTTCTTGCGCTCTTAATTTACCGCGTTGTAGATATTCTAAGAGCGTCGCGAGGAAATAGGCAGGCATCGGTCAGTTGGGCTGATAAAAGCTGCGGGCGACGTTGTAGTCTCCTAGCATCAAAGGTAACTTATCCTTGAGTCTTGAGCAAGTCGACAGAGACGCCAAGTCTGCGACGAGCTATTTAAATAACCACAAGTTAATGTACGCTGATTAGAGGGTGAATACAAGACACCACTATGCTACGACGATCCCTTTTGTTAATGTCCTCAAAATTTATTTATTCTATTATGTAAAGATGCTACAACGCGAGACCTTGCTTCTTAGCACACTAGTCCAGCTTCAACCCCCTAAACAGATTATATTCCAGAACTGAACGACTGTCCTACTCCCGGCTGCATTAGAATTGGACAACACTAAGGACGAAAGCTCCGAGACACTCCTCAGGAAAATGTCGTAATTTGATTCGGCTATCAATCAAATACATCCAGCACGCTGAGATCCGTGAAGACGGATACCTCCGGCTGCTCTGGATCCCAAAGCTCATCGATATCATCCCACTCAGGAGCAAGGTCACGTATAAGCGAGAGAAGCTGAGATGGTAGTCGTAGATCTCCCTCGTAATCACAGTTCCTGGAGATCCGCATGAGGTGGATCTGGGGAATACGAGGCGGGTTGGGCCGCATAGGGAGGATCTGCTGGTCCGCATACTGGGCGTTGCACCCCCTCCAGAACAGCTGGTTTCGGATCGTCTGTTGAATCTCCCGGCCGACGGTACACCAATTGACGACCTCGTGCTCGTATTCAAGCAGGGTGCCATGAGGCATGTCGTATAAACCAGGTGATGATGTGGGGTGGTAGGCGTTGTCGGCCAGGGTATAATCGTAGTGGTGGTCGACAGCTATTATGATCTTCTGAATGTTGCGGAGACGACTATAAATGCTCATGAGGGTCTCCTCTAGCTTCGCCCGTGTGCATAAAGACCGCCAGTGGACAGCAACCGTCGTTGTGTCTGTCACTTGTTGGAGTGGACCAGTCTGGTAGAGCTCAAGTTCCTCCATAATATCAACATCAAAGTAGACAATGTTATTCTGCCTGCTAATAGTCTGCTGATCGGAACGAGTGGAACTCGTGGCGTTACCTAGGATGTAGCCGCTACTTCTTTGGAAGAAACTGGGGGGAACAGCGACAAGGTTCTGCTCGTAAAGTTGCAGTTCTTTATAACCATGCTCATCCTCAGCAGCGAAGCGAAGAAAGATTATTTTACTATCACTTAAACTGCTTATGGACTCTTCAAGGGCTATTCCCTGAATATCGTCGCCGTTATTAGCGCTTGGGGTCCCCATGCCAGTAGGGGCTATTGCATAAGTCTAGAAAGGTGTCAGGTGGGAGTGATAAAAGTAGCAAAGAAACGTCATACTCTTAAACTGATTAGAATGCTTACTAGATATAGAACAATGAATTCTTTATGTAGAGATTGCTATTCAGAGGCAACAATAACGAGCTGCAAAAGTGGTAGCAAGGAAGTGGTAGAAAAGGTTTAAATAATGTCGCTTACAGCTGCTGACATGCTGCTTATAATGTTCTTCACGACTTCCTGTTGCCTAAAAATATGGCCATTGTGTTCTTGCCGTAATGGTTGGCCGTTGAATGGAGAGATAGCCTTGAGCTGTGCGAGTAATGTGGGTTGTATTTCTGACTATCACAAAACACGTCACCAGCATAAGTTTGCTTGAATGCTTAACAAGCAGATTGCGCTTTCCACTTTGCATGTGTTTGGAACGCAATATCGACAAATATGCACATAACCTCTTGAACTTTACGAGGAAGGCCCTTGCCAATGGAGAATCCCTCCGTTTAGCCTATGTTGGAAGACCAACGATAAGATTTGCCTCATATGTGAACGGGAGGTGACAAATGACAGGCCACACCAAAGAAATTTGCTGAGCCAAGGGTCTCGGTACAACCAGAAGTTTAATTTAACCTCTCGAGTTAATACGATATATTGCGACCATGCCCAGTCAATTCATAAGCAATGTATTCTCCGTAAATTAGCGTTCCAGTTCTTAGACCGAGATTGTTGAGTGCAATGATCCTTGTCGTAACTCGGACTGGATTACCACTTGGGATCATTGTGAATCGTCGCAAAGAAGCGAGCTCATTGTGAACGATAATCGCCGTAACCGAATCCTGTGTAAATCCAGGTCACAGTCGCTGTCTCTAACTTCGGGGGCTCATACAACCCAGAGGGAAAGAGGCGGTCATTCTTTGCTACACTATGTAGTGATTTCTCGAATATCCTCTTCAAATCTCGAACCCTATACGAATCCTGATGTTAGAAATAGCTGCCTTAAATGGAGGTTTGAGTCTTTGGGGAGCAAGCGAGAGCGATAGTTTTAGTAAAATAGAGGATAGGGAATGCGTACTGATGTCCTCGTGGCTGAGGGTCACGCCAACATGACTTTGACATCCGCGTGGACGCCAATGGCTTCTCAGTCTTATGAGCTTCGGAGTCGTACCGTACTAGCTTCGTCTCATAGGGCCTACGCAGCCAGTAGTTCTCGAGGTTAAAGTTGACATTAAATCGGTAATGGTACGCTTCCCATAAATCATGATGATCCCAAGGGACAGGTGTGCGATTGGATTGGCTGTGAGTCAGATTGAATACGGAACGTTGATACACAACCAGGATGATGGCCTCGAGACTAATAAATTTAGAAAGATGTTGAAGCAGTCGTGCCATATTCTGCTTTGTCCGTACAGTCTTATGAAAGAGACGGAGGTGTAAACCCGTATGTAGACCCCATGATGTTCCTAGAGCTACTCTAGAAGCGTTGCGCCTGACTGACTCGATCTGACTTAACAATCGAATGACTTTGAGAAGACGTCTGACTTGTAGGTACGAATCGAGAAGAAGAATGTCGCGACTAAGATTTATATGTTTAACGATCCCGGAGAACGCCAAAGGCTTATAATAGCGAAGCACTGCTTGCCGAGAATCTCGACATACTCGTGCTAGTGCAGGTGGAGGTTCATTCCGAACATCAGCAAACATAAGTTTAGCGCTTGCCCCAGCTTGTGACGAAGAAGAATAGGGCGAATCTAATACTTCATAAATCCGAGCGTCTGGGAAGGCATAGGCCCACTACGATGAACAACGATTATACCATTAACGGTCTCGCCCCAGTGAGTAACGAGTATAAAAAAAGATGCTCTGAGGAGCAGATATCTTAGAAAGACAACACGTTGGAAAGACCACTTACAATTTGATCCCGTAGTTCGGGTGGCAATTTGGAGAATTGAGGGAAGCCATCCGTAAAGCTTGCCATTCTAGCACACAACCGAAATATTGATAGATCACCCAGTGGTCTTCAATTCAACGTCCAACAGGA
Organism: Xylaria sp. FL1777; assembly: GCA_022578965.1. NCBI lineage: Eukaryota > Fungi > Ascomycota > Sordariomycetes > Xylariales > Xylariaceae > Xylaria > Xylaria sp. FL1777. The sequence continues at coordinate 29,351 of MU400634.1, read as the reverse complement.
GTCTACAACCTGAACTTGGAGTGTTAGAACGCTTCACAATCCAATAAAGCGAAAGAGGGGAAATAATGTGCGTACTACTCAGTTTTCTTCAAGAAGCCGCGGGCCTTTGGTTATTCCAAGCCCAATTACCTTATTGTAGATATCGATGGATGTTTCCTACTCGTTTGAGGCGCGACGAATCCAGGACCAAGTTATTTGAAAGTTGATCAGTTGCAGCGAGGCCCGAAAACGGGAACATAGCTTCGTTGCTTTTGATAGCTGGATTGAACGTATTATAGAACTCGCTCAGCGCTAACCACTTTGAATATAAAGATCAACAAAGTTTTCGGGTCTTGGGAAGGGTGTGGTTGATAGGAGGAACACCGTAAAGCTAGTCCTGGCAATATTGGACCAATATTACCTAGATAGTCTCTTGCATCAGAACCGAGAGCCTCTTGTAAGCTGCTAAACTCGAGGGAAACGCAGAGAGTTCTCACATATGTCGTTCGGGCTTAGTGGTTCCCACCTTGGAAGCAAATGTAAGTACGTCCGGGCCAATCGGAATGATAACGATGAGTGAGTCCTCGCTTTCGGAGACTCCGAAGAAATATGGCTAAGGATAATAGGTACAGCAGGTTAAATATTCTAGACCCCTCCCTTTGCGAGTATACGCCTTCGATAGTAATTCAAGGGGGAAAAAGGGAGGGTCAGATGTAAAATGTAAGTGATCAAATTCAATAGTGACTTGGCACAGCATAAGAACATAATGGGGAAATATATTAAATGAAAACTCGAAGATGGGGGGGAGGATGGTGACCCAAAATAAGCAGTGAATTGGGGCTTCATATAAGACGTAACAGCATACGCAGTAGTATGCTTGCGGGATAGTATATCACATCTCGACGAGCAGGGACTTCAGATGAAATGAGATGATTCGCACAAGGATTGGGTTGATCTGCCCACCCGTTCTAGGAACCGTAGGGATCAAACAGGCCGTCCCCGACAGAAAGGATATATGCTTTAGAAGCTCATTAGCCCTCTACAACGAATCGGCGATGAGAAACGGATTAGAATGTGCTACACGGGGTATTTGTCAGAGCATAATATGATCCGACAGCCCTTGGTATGGGTTGACAGAGATGATCATGGTGCAACAGAAATCTTCTAGAGGCAGAACACAACCAGGCTCTGGTCTAAGTTGCGGTGTCCATCCGCGGCCAAGGGCCTAACTGTGTGGCTTCGGAGAAAAGAGGCCTAAAAACGGGATGCATCGTGAGCGGGACCGACATTGCTGCGAGCGAGCTCGGACTAATAACACACACGTTACGTGTCACGGCGGGTGGCCGTAGTGGCGAGATGTTTGGCACGGCTCTGCAGATAGTGACCTACCGGTATGCGGGGGATAACGTCAATGCTACTTCAAGCGTTCTATTTAAGGAAATATGTATAATGCAGAAGGATAAGGCGGTACCGGGGCAGGCAAGTAGACCAAGCAGGGCGATCGCCGCCGCACATCGTACCTTTACCTACCTCGTCCGTATCTCTCCCCGCCGCCTGACAGGGATGACTTTTCGAGAAACTGGTCCGGGCCACGAAGCTGACCCTGTGCATGTGTCACACGCTGTCTGACTTATCCTAACTCTGATCGGGGTTGGTGCAGCTGACGTAGTTTAGACAACCGACACAATGACCTACCTACCTACTTACCTACCTAGGGCATGTCTGACGGCTTGCTTGGGAGTGATATGGCAGCCAAGTAGACTAGGTAGTTCGTGACGTTACATGGCACCGCAGGCAAATGAGCCCTTCCAGAATATATTGAGAAGAAGACTGCAAAGACGCTCCAGCAACTGGTCGCCATGCATAATAAGGTGGCAGTGGGGAGCCATTGCATCTCTTCGTAGTATGGATTCTTGGAAATGCTGACGAAAAGCATCGTTTAAACCTGTCGTGTCGCCCGATTGCATTTCGAGCCGGGACAGGCGGTGTGGGGGACACGTACTGGACGGGAGAAGTGATGGGAACGGGTTAGAGAACGACTGGTAACATGGCTCCGAGTGGATGGGTATATATTAATTTCATATTGGCTCGGGGGGGTTGTCGAAGTCACTTGGAGATTGATCATCATTTGCTAAGTTTTCTAAACTTCTGATCATGACGATCTGTTTCAAAACCGCGCTGGATAAGTGCCACTTGAACTGGGTAAGAAGACTATTGAATATTCTGTTGGATCAACGTCTTGTGGGCCGGTAAGAAATATGAATACTAGCAAGAAGAGTCATTCAACTCTCTTATGCCAGTGGGACAGAATAAACAGGATGGTATGATACATACCTGCGAGGGTGGCGTGGAACCCTGGGATATGGGACATTCAAACTTGGTACTTGGAGAAAAGACCCGGTTATTCTAATGTTCCGATACTAATTTAGACCAAGAAGATGGGATCATTTTTAGCGAAGAAAAGCTTGGGGAAATTTACATAGTGTGGCTATTAATTAGGTACAGCCACAGCAGCCACAGCTAGCACTGCGTCTGTCAGGTGTCGTACAACCGTCGTCACTTTATTTGCCACTTGTTGCCAGATGTCAACTAGTCGCCCGCTGGCGCAGGTTTGCAACATAAAAGCTTTGATCTAAAGCCACGCCTTCTTGGAATTCTTCTCTTCTTTTTTTTTTCTTTGTGCGGCTGGCATGACCTCACATTTCCCGTGTTGCTCGAGTCCTATTCCCCATGGATATTTTTGTCAAAGAAGAATCGCAGCGTCAGTCATTTGCCACAGAACAATCAAAATTGCAGGCTGGTAGCCGTTGCTCATGAAGCGGTCCTATTTTCGAAAGCCTCTTGGTGCTTCCTGGATCGCGGGCAACGTGCCGGACATACATATGTACCCCAAATCATACTTTGCTCTTTTAGGAATTGGTTTCTCCTGTTTTGATCCTTTGTGGTAGGAGAGAATGGATAATCCTAGGTCATCGATTATCATCGTGGATTTTTGCCTTCGATACTACGCTCCCCGCACACAATGGCATCGTAAATTTTCAAGGTGAAGATTCCGACTGAAGGGTTGGATGGTCACCAACCTGGTCAAAAGCATGGCCTCACTCTTCCGATTGGCTAGAGTGGTGCAAATCGACTCAATTTCAGCAGAATTCCTGGGTAGACGCCGATCAACTATTATGACATTGTACATCACGTAAGATTATCTCCTCAGCATTTTGTAAGCCATATGCAGAGATGGCATGCATTCGGGGACTTGCCTGCCGATGATGATTCACGGCTCTGGTCTATTTCCTATAGAGGTATATCACGCCCGCTACCTGAGTTCCTCTGCAAGCCACAAGACACGGGTGGTAACGTTATGCTTAACTCGCTTTGCCCTAATTCTTATTCACCCGGCTCATCTCCAATCTTTTCAAGCTTTCCCATCTCCCGCTTCTCTCCTGATTCGCCAATGAGGCGGACCCGGTCCAGTCGCACCTTTTCGCTGTCGCCATCACCGTCTACAACGAAAATAACAAGGCTGGTGATATTCTGGAAGCGGACGAAACGTAGAGGTAGACTGGCTGTGCCATTTGAGTTCCAATCAGCTTCGCCAATCTCAATGGTCTGCGTGGGGTCTATGTCGTCTGCCTCATCGAAACCAAGATTGTGTGGACGGTTTGTGAATAGCTTGATCGTCCTGGGTCTCATCGGCGTCTCATCATCGTCGTCGTCCGTAGGAGGAAGAGAGGTAAGCTGTCCCAAGGCTTGGCTTAGCATGTTGTTGTATAGCATGGAGTATTGCACATACCTGGAGTGTGTGGAGCTTGGTGGCCGAATTGAATGGCGTAAACAGCAACAGTTGCTCGTCTGTATCACTCTCAACCCAGTCCTTTTCGTCGCTTGTATTGGGACCCTTGTCTAGAGATGATGGCTTGCTCTTGTTGAAGAGTGTGCGGACGGAAAAGTCCGTATCTGCATTTAGTAACTCTAACCCACGCACATCGACTGCGTCGGAGATGTCAGTGTAGCCCCGAGGGAGGTCAGCCCCTCTCCATGCCAGGCCGCCTCCGGAGCCGCTACTAGCTTCACCACCCGACTCGACATCACTCGTCAGCTTCTCTATGAGCGATCGGAGCCCTTGCGGGTCGGCCCCCTTCACCTTTTCGACGACGGTACCATCACGGAAGAGGATGAAGGTAGGAAGACTCTGGACGGCGAATTCAGTAGCCAAGTACCGTTGAGCTTCGGTGTTGACCTTGACGAATGTGATGACTTTCGGCTTCGATATCGAATTTGACAGTTGTTCGTAGAAAGGAGCAATTTGTTTGCATGGAGCACACCAGTTTGCGTAGACTAGTCAATGGAGCCGCGAGTTAGCACTCGGCATCTCAAGATCACAGATTCGGTCAGACGAAGTTGACAAGAAAGACGGGCCTGCTTCTCCTGTAAACGAGAACAAATCGAACAAATCGAACTGCGCTACAGAGTTCCCGTATGCACATGCACTTGCAGTAGCACCGGGAAGGCCGAAGATGCATGTCGGGAGCTGTCATGCTACAAACCGACCGGACGGGCGCGACGCGTGCTTCAAGCCCGCCCTCCAATGACGATGGCGGGGTAAGACTTCTTTTGAGTGGGAGCGACTCACAATCTGCGACCACGAGGCGGGACTCCTTCAGCACCGTGCTAAACTGCTCGGGCGACTCGATTTCTATGGGCTTCGCCATTGCTGCCTAGTGTGGACAAAACGAGATCGGAATGTTGTAAGGAGGAAAGAAAAAGAGCTGGCCAACCTCGTCAGTTCAGCTGTCAAGCCGGTGAAGAATGTAGAGGTGACCCTACCAGATAGCAAAGGTACCCTTGTCAGTTTGCTCATCCGGTCCTACCACAGGTATCTTGTAGTGTAGTTTATGTAGGGAGTAATAATGGCGCTGGTTTGCTTCGGAAGTATAAGTGTTACTTCTGTTAGCAGGGGTATTGTGGGCCAGCCCGGATGTCGGAAAGAGCGGTAGTACCAGTACCAACTATAATAATGAGTAAGTACCTATTCACCTAAAAGTACCTAGGCAGAATCATCATTACATACCTAGATAAGATAGCTATGGCGATGCGAAAAAGCTTAGTTACCTATATAGAATATTATTTTTTTCCCGTTTGACGCAAAAGATGTGACGGTTATTTTACTTCCAAAGCAGTAACAATAGCTCTCCACCATACATAGAAGTTAAGAGGGTTAAAAAGGACGGGCAAGGAATCAGGGATTATAACCGCCCATTTCTGCAGTGTTGGTATAAGAAGCAGTATATCCTTAACTGAGTTTAAGCACTTCGATGTTTTTTTCATACGTATGTACTAGCTCTTAGACAATATATCCTGGGGTACCGGCTGTCGAAATTAAATTATACAGCCCCCCAGAAAAATGCCTTCGATGGGCGCGCATGCTGTCCTGAACTGTAAAGAGAATTTAGGAGCCCATTTTGCAGATTGTGAGAAAGTAAAGATAGACACAAGCTTGATAAGGGTGTTGAATGACGAGCATGAGACATACATACGTACAAACAAGCTAGCCGACACTAGCTGGACACTTTAGAAAGTGCAATCAGTAATGAAGGAAGCATCTGGCTAACTGCAGAATCTTGAAAGGCTAGCTTGAGTACGAAAATGCTAGTAGCTTACGAGAAGGATCTAAATAGGTACCTGATAAGTCGTGGCTGGCATATGAATATCGACTTTAGGGGGTTGGGTTAGGTTTTCATTTCCATCCTTGCTACCGCCTTCAATGGCAATTCAAGTAGCCTCCAGTCATCATCAGTGCATTAGAACTTAGGTAGTCGTCATTCTTGCAGCTAAGGTAACATCCCTAATACCTAAATCTTATTTTCACATTGACGCGTCATTGCATGTACAGCTATCCTTGCTGCTCCTTTCAAAACTTTACTCCAGACTTTATCGTTAACTTGCTTAAGCAGCTGTTTCGAACGGGTCCATATCGTTCCGAGAAAGTGAGTTTCAGGGTGGGAGTTATGGGCGAGGTAATTCTTGGTAGTATGCTGCAGAGAAATTGGTAAAGGTAGCGAGGATTGTTTAGGGAATAGCTGAGGTAGTACCCGAGGGAGATTGAGCTATATTTTTTGGTCGAAATTATTTTATCTACCTATTAAAACTAACAATACAAGATGGTAAAGTGAGACCCGTATACCTCAGTCTACTTAATAGGAGGGCCCAACCAGCAAAGGATTAGCGGTAGTAATTGTTTGTCTCTATTCCTAAGAATGAAGGGAGGGGAGAATGTGGCCTCTAAAACATCGAGATCCATCTCGAAAGTCTTGTATCATTTATATCTTTAGGCCATAGGATATAGGATACCATCAATCATCTACGAGACTGGAAGCAAGGAGCGGGAAAATGACATGTGACTACCTATATTTCTATTGTCTCAAAGTGATTTACTCATGATAATGTACCTCTCTCCTGCAGCAAGCCGAAAACGCCCATCCCTCTGTTGCCACGAAACCCGCAAACACCTACGCCGTGACACCAGCCCACGAGATCTCTCCTCGGCTGTTACAGCCCATTAGATAGTCCCTATCTAAACGGAACCTAGGCAGTGAACTGAAAAAACGTGGCGATATACCATGCCGTTAATTCCTCGACAACAGCCCCTTGTCTCAGCCTCAAACACCAACAGCATGACTGAACACCCTCGTGGCGAGCTGCGCCAGCAATCTCGCGCGATCTGTCTGGGGCAGCTCCTGGTAGACCTCATAAACGCTCTTCCCCTTCGCGTCGCGGATGGCGCCGAAGCGGTTACCCGCCACCACGCCCGCAATGGCACCGGGGAAGTTGGCAGCGATGAACCCCAAGATGCCGCCCGCGGCGCCGCCGGCTAGGGCCCAGAACGAGCCCTTGCCCTGCTGCTGCTGCTGCGCCTCGTCCATGCCCTCCTCGCGCAGCATCTCCTCGAAGACGTCGGCGAACTGCGCGTTCTCCGCCTCCTGGCGAGCCTGCTCCGCGTTCGCGCCTCCCTTGTTCCCCGTGAAGAAGTTCCAGGCCCAGCTGTAGAAGTCGTTCGCGTTCATGTCGGGGCGGGGTATGTCTCCGTTGGATTCTTCGTTGGCGTTGGCTGCGCTTGAGGGCTTGGAGGGCTTGGGTCTCGTGCTGTTGAACAACTTCCGCTGCGCGTCATATTCTCGACGCCGTGTCGAGTCGGACAGCGTGTAGTAGGCATCGTTCACGAGCTGGAACTTCCGCGTCCGTGGAGCGCGCTCTGGCGAGTCGGCGGCTACCCGGTCTGGGTGTGTCTTGAGCGCAGCTCTTAAAGTAAGTTGGTATCATCCTTACACTTCGGGTAGAAAGATGTAGATTGGCGTGGTAACTTCTCGGCTCACCTTTTATATGCATCGCGAATCTGCTGTGTCGTCGCAGTCTCGGATATTTCTAATATGCGGTCTGGATGGGCATCATCAGGTGTTAGTGGGGTGTTGGCGACAAGGGGCTTTTCTTCGAGAGACGTACAGTAGTCGGGAGGCGGTCCAGAGTTAGCCATTATGATACTTATAGGCACTAGGATTAAGGAATAAGAATGTCAGAAATGGAAGAGAATTAGATCTAGGGAATTTTCTCATTCTTTAGTACTAGAATACCTGGTCTAGCACTCGCAGTTTTTGGGCACCATGGACAAGTTGAAGCGGGATGGATTCATTGATTGATGACCCACGTCATATGTGGCGTAGATGGCTGCTCATAGCTCTCACGTATCGGTAACGGTGGCTTGACTTTTCATTAAGACCCTTGTTTTGCTGTGGGGTGCACTTGAGACGGAACTAGACCCGAAGAGGACTGGTGCATTTTGCGGGCTTGGCAGGGAGGGTCGCGACAAGGGATTGCCAGCCACTTGAATTGTCGGTGAAGGGGCTGGAGGTCTGAGAGCTGCAGGACACCCGCTATGCTTTGCAGTAAGCTACACAGTAAAAGTGCTTGTTATCCAGTCGTCGTCGTGAGATCGATCCCGAGCTTTGATTTTGGATCTATCCTCCACAGTTTTTGTGGACTGACCCAAATACTCTAATTCGAGCGTTGTGGTGTTTTGCCCGTTGTTTGCTCACGATAAGTCTCGAGGTTACGACTTAACGACTATTACGAGGGAGAGGTTGACCTGTTTTGTGCTATTCAAGTTCAACACTCACCCGCTAGATTTGCCGACTTTTTCCTCTATTTCTCCCTGACAAGCGGGATCGCAGCATAGCAGAAGTAGCGGCAATGGGTTTCTTTGATAGCTGGGGCGACGGCGCCTCTGTGATTTCGCGCAAATCGCACAAATCGCACAAGTCCTCCTCGCACAAACACAAACGAGACAGATCGCACTCCCGCTCGCACTCGCGGGAGCGACGCAGCAAGCACCGCTCGTCCTCTGGCCTGGAGGGCTTACTCGGCGATGACAGCAACTATTCCAAGCACAACGCTTCGCGGGGCTCCTTCTTCAACCTGGGGAACAGCAGCACGCGGAGCTTCTTCAGCATGGGTGAGTCGCCTTTTCTACATCTTCTAACCTGCCTCTAGAACACAGAACTGGACACTGACAGGACCCCCCTCCTAGGCCGCTCCCCCTCCTACTATAAGCGCTCCCCGCGCGCCAACTTCATGACGCGCGCCTACAAGAAACTAAAACGCCTGTTACGCGATCTGATGTACTGGGCGAAGCGACATCCGATCAAGGTCTTCATGCTGGTGGTCATGCCCTTGATCACGGGCGGGGCATTGACGGCCCTCCTCGCGCGCTTCGGGCTTAGGCTACCAGCGGGGATCCAGCGCATGCTGGGCATCGCGGCTAAGACGGCCGGCGGTACCGGTAGCATTGGGCTAATGGGTGAGGCCGTACGCATGGCTACTGGCCTAGGCAACAACAACTCCAGCACTGACCATGGATACGGCGGGGGTTTGCATTATGAGAAGCGACAGACAGAGTACACCGAGTCCTCTGGCCGTAGCGGCGGCGGCGGGTTCTTCAGCGGGATCGGCAAGTTCTTCTCATGAACCTCAAGCTAGGTCATAATCATTGGTCGTCCGGGTTGAGGGACATATGTAGAAATTTCTTGGAAAAGATGGCGTTCTGAGCTTAGGGTATATACGTTTCAATTTATGTCGTTTATTGTGCCGCAAGCGGGTGATTCTGAGGTCGGTGAATGAGCGAACTTATTAGAAAGTTCATAGAATACCCTACCATATTTAAGTTGCGTCACTTTATCAGAATTCAAATCAATCATTTTTTTGAAAGGTCTAGGAAATGGTATTGAGTTATAGAAAGTTGCGAGGGTATGGAAACCTCAGTACTCCTTGGGTATAAGATTGATGAGTCGTCGTTCGGTCAAGCCCATCTAAGCTCCTCTCATTTGTCATTTCGTTTCCGGCTGCCACCGCTACTGACAGAGTTCCGGGATGAGCTCTTCTTCCTCCTGGAGCGTCTAAGCTCTTGCTCGGGAGGAGACCCTGCCTCTACTACAATCACATCCTCTAGACTTTTCAGCTGTGTACGACCTCCGTGACCGTCACTACCTGTATCATCTTCTGGCGTTATCTCCGCAGCGGCTGTTCCAAGCTGGGACATATTGCTGTATGCCAAAGGGCTAGTAGGATATGCCCCAGATGGCCCTGCTGTCTGATACTGAAATGGATCTGGTGCAAATTGAGATTGCGATTGAGCATGCCAGTCTTCATCATGCGGGACATTTTTCAGGGACGAAGACGGCCTTCCGGCGTCCGACGCATGACGTCGGTTGGAGGCAGGTGACACATATTGGTAATCGAAAGGTGAGGAAGAGCCATGACGTTGGGACGGAGAGTTATGAGAGGATGCTGAAGAACGAGGACGCGTCTGCGATGGGTCAGGGAGAGAGGAATCGAGTTGAGAAAGTGGAACGGCAACTCGCTGTTCTTTTTCCTTCCGTCGTTTACGGTCTTTGCCTTTTCGCCTTGCGGCAGATTCGGCTTCAGACTGGAGACGTTTCCGTCTTCGTTCCAAAGCGGCCAGCTCTCCCTTATTCAGTTTCACATCATGCTTGCCTTTGGCCTTCGCCTTTCGTATCCGGGTTAAAGCCGATTGCACCAAAGCATTCTCCATTTCGGCCCGAGCTTCATCTTCCGTATCGCTTTCTGTCGTTGCTTGAGAGTCACCCTCCGTTGAATCGTTGTCGTCGTCCGAATGTTGATAGGCATATTTGTTCCGCGAACGACCACTACCCATGTCTATACCCGTGAACCGAAGCTCATCACTAGCATACCGTCTATTAACCGCTGTAAGCGCCAACCTAGAACCTCGTATATCACCTCGTATATCGCCATCATCACTGTCCAATTCCTCGACGACTCTACGTCTAGTATCCCAAAAGTCGTCTTCAGGCGCGAAATACCTCCCCTGTCCACGCCCGGATGGTCTTGCCCATGAGGGCGCAAATTCGGGAGCTCGCGGCCGACCACCTAGACCGCCTCCCCTGAAAAAGCCTCATCGATAGGCTTGTCCAACAGAGCAGCGTGGCCAAGAATGACCACGCCACTCGCACCAATCAACCAGAGGACAGTGGTGAAAGGTGAAGCAATAAGAAAGAGAAAACCGCAGGTGCAGAGCAGACCAGTGTACAACTGGGAAGAGGTAGCCGTAAAGGTGCCAATGGTCAGGTCTTGTCCATTACGTAGGCCAAGCAACCACAGGCCGCCAGCGAGGAGAATGATGTCGAACAGCAACAATGGGTTCGTGATCAGTGCATAGATGCTGAGGAGAACAAACACGACGGCGTAGTTGCTCGAAAAGGTCGACAAGTTGTAATTGACACGCGACTGGACTTCGGAGAAGTTGGCGGGCTTGGAAAGGCGCTTGAAGTCGAGAAATTCGCCGATGGGCTTCATGTTGGCGAAGCGGCTGGAGAGCGACGTATTGCGAAATCCGGAGAAGCGATCGGCGATGTTGAGACGCGACGTGATAACGTCGAGAGGGATCTGAATACGAGACATTGGGGAAGGCTTGTATTATAGCTGAAAAGACCTCTAGAGATGAATTGTGGCAGTCCAATGGATGGAAATGAGATACGCTTGGGAAGTCGAGGGATTGGCTTGAGGGCTGAATCGAGAACAGATATCGAGCAGGTTTGTGTGAGGAGGATCTGGCAAATACCGAATACTGGTGCCTGAGTTAGAGCTTGTTTGTGAAAGTTTGGGTGGTGACGGCTAGCAGCTGTGGAGAAAGGGGGGAGCAGCCGGAATTGAACACATACATACTTTGGACTATTTCCCGGATGGCACAGTGGATCAGACGGCGGCCTTGCTTGTCCAGGTTTGGTGTCCAACAATACAACGATACGATAAGTGTATACCCAGAAGCTGGAGGCAGATGGGCTGGAATTGCTACAAAGGCTAGAAAGAGTGTACGCTGGAGGAAAACAGACGCTGTCGTTCGACGGGAAACAGGAGGCTGCAGAGAAGGGACGGAGAATGGCCAGGATTGAGGCGTCGACGATAATGTAAATTTCTGTCGGGTCTGGCGAATTGGATGGCGATCTGCGATCTGCCGGGTAGGCAGCGAGAGAAAGGGACCCAAGATTGCAGGCCAGGGGGGTCCGACCTCCGAGGGCACTAGCCCAGCCTGGCGGAGGCCCCCGGGCGAGAGTATGTTGCCGTATTGAGTGGGCCCCACGAAGGCTGACTGGCTGGGCGAGTCGGCCAAGCGAAAGTCCCGCCTGCTCTGGACTTACACACACCACCCACACGTTTCAGCAACACGTGTGAGATGTGCAAAGGTGCAGAGAGGATGGGGAGGGAAGAAGAAAAAGGAGGAGGAGGGAGAGAAGGAGAAGGAGAAGAAGCGTCAAGAAGAAGGGGAGTCGTCGTTTTTTCTACCCTGCCTAGAGGCCCCGAGCGCAGCCCTAGCAGCCAGTAATCACGGTCCAGCACCGACATGCAGCGCTGGTCTTGAACTGGCGGTCGGGTTTTGCGGCTTCAGGGAGAGAAAAAAATACAAAAAAAAAAAAAAAAGTGGGAGGAAGGCAAATAGGCATCACAGTGGTTGGTTCGGTGACGCGGATCTTGCCAGACGAGCCAGACCCGGACCGAGCACTCCTCATTGTTCCTGCAATGTTGTCAATGCTCAATGCTTAATGCTTCTGCAGACGTGGACAACGGCTCAGTGCTCGGGCCCTGTTCGGGAGCGTCCTACCTACCATATACGAGCCTCCCTGGGATATTATTAGTGTACGGTGGGCTCCTCGCAGTCTGTACCGACTTACACGGCGTCATACGCAGCTCTGAAATGCAAGGAAGGCCCGAAAGATATGTCTGAGGATATAGCCAAGACTTATTCGCTGTTGACTTTTATATGTATGTTTAAAGAAAGCTGCTACCTGTGAATTGCAACGAGCCTGTCTCTCTACTGTACGGTCTTGAGACAAGTGACTAAAATCTCAACGGCGTCGGAGCTGAGCTCCGCCAGCTTACATATAGTACTTGGCTGCCTTAGATGGAGGCGACCCAGCATCGAGACAACGAACAAACTGGTAGGTGGTACGATCTAGTCTACCAGGTTAGGTATGTGATGATGGAATACCTAGTGTTACATTTACTTTGACTGATAATACTGGAACCTGTTCCATCACAGTGAGACACGCAGGACGGGCCCATGCCGTTCGATGGGTTGGCATCAGTATGATTGGTGATTGGCTATTCAAGCTACGAGCCCACGACGCAACAAGTGACACGCTCACTACATGTAAGAAGCTCAGAGTTGGGCAAATCAAGCGCATGTGGCGTACTTACGCATAGAAGAACGAGTTTGGTAGGCCGTCTTTCTGGTCTGATGTTTGGCATATCGCTTACCTATGAATCTAGGTGGGGAATCGTATTTCTTAGCTCTATTCCTCGGCCTTCGTACAAGTTGTCAAAGGGTTGCTGGAGTCAATGATGCACTTGACTTGGCGTGCTGATGTGCAGATGTGCAGATGTCCGCATTATAGGTACTTATGGGTACTCCTTATACACGTCTGAGACTTCAGATATACTAGACGCTGATTGCAGAGAATTCAACTGCACAAACCCACCCTGTACATAGCCCCTTAGAACAAAAAGATACAATTGGAATTTGTTTGGCATATAGTACACAAATACTTCTAGTAGGTACCCAAAGTTGGGACTACCTACTACATATGCTGCCTACATTTAACTGATTTAGAGCTGGGATGTCCCTTACCATGTTCCTATGTAATACTTAGTGTACCGTAGGCCTAGAGTACCAACCTAGCTAAATATATATGTAAGTAGGTTCCTGTAAGTACCTACGATCCTCCCTGTACTATAATACGGTTGGCCAGAGGCGCCGTCAGCACTGCCACAGCCAGGAATAGGTAAACAGGAAACGGAGACCCGGTTTATCGTCATGCTCAACCTGCTCTTACATCGAATCCCCTTTCTCCAAAAAATAATTACCCAAGACCCAACAACTTCACATTTCGTGTCAGCTTGTCTAACGCTCTTCAAGGCTAGCAGCAGCTTGAAGACGCGTTCTGCCTGACCGAGCCCAATTGCCGGCCCTCCGAACCAGCTGCATTCGCTCGAGACTCAAATTCAGCTTCCAAGATGATGCGGGCGTAATGGTCGTCGCCGCCGCCGCCGCCGCTCCTCATCGCTTCTCTCAGGGCTGATTGCGTCTACGATCGCCGCCTCCGTTGCCCGACACACAACCCAACCCGACAACACCATGAGAGGACCGGTGCCCAGAGCCGCGAGCATCGTTCCACCCCCCGTTCAACTATGCCAAGTCGACTACAACGCCCGCCCTCTCGCGGCGCGAACGCCCCAGGTCTCCTCCCCCGTTTCTTCCACATAACGCTGCTGCTGCTGGCTTCCTCCGCCTTCCCCGTCGTGTCGGCCGTGAACATCTCGTTTGAAAATTGCCTTAGCAACACCTACATCTCTACTAACCTGGAGATCCCGCGAGACCAAGTCCAGCTCCAGTTTGTACCGTTGATTGCCGACGCTGTCTTCGAGGCCAACGGCGAGAATCACAATTTGTTAGTTACGATATGGGGCAATGTTACAGGAAGAGTAGGAGACGCCACTCTGCCGCCTCCAGGAGACCCCGAGTGGGACGATCCGGAAGGAGCTCTCGGCGGCAAGATACAGAATACTATAGAGCATGGTTTGTCGGTATACAATGCCACTACGCTCCACTCCACCGTTGACGTCCTCACCTACCGTCCGTACTCCGACGATGCGTATTTCTGTGAAAGCCTGCTTCATGGATCGATGTGCCCTCTTGGTCCAGTCTTCGGTAACGCCGCGATGTAGGTTCCACTTGGCTGCTCTGTTCAAACATACAGGCAGTACATCTAAGTATACCAGCCTGCTGACTTGCATAGCAACGTAACTGCAGACCCGAGTAGCCTGCCTTCGTTCAATCTCTCCAAAAACTTCGACTCATCGTACGCGTTCGCTTCATTTGCTCCCACCATCATTATCCGATATGGTGACCAGTATGCTACTACGATTGGTTGCGTGTCTGCAACAGTAACGCCTACTTTGGGGAGCGTGGCCTGGTTTCTGACATTCTTACCCCTAATTGCGCTGGTAATTGTTGGCTTTGCTACAATTTTTGCAGCAATCTTCAGTCCTTGGGGCACAAGTGATGTTTTCCACTGGACGTCGAATTATGGCAGAGACCCGGACCTTTTGCGGCTGGTTACTCCTGGGTTTGGCGACTGCCTGAACTATATTCAATTTGTCGTTTTGACGGGAAGCCTCTCCCTGGAATACCCAGGCTTTTACCAACCGGCGGTTAGCCAGGTGGCATGGTCTGTTCTTATGTTTAATGCGCAACTCGTATCCAAAGCGGGACCCTGGCAGAGCGTTGTTGATGGCATATATGTCACTCGAGGTTCGTACGGCCTAGAGCGCATCGCGCAACTTGTTGGTCTGGGCGAAGTTGAAGACATTTGGGCCGGCACAATAGTATGGCTGCTTGTTATCACTGCAGGTGCCCTTTTCTTGACCCAAGCTGGGTTTTTGATCCGGTGGTTATGGCGTCTTATTAACCATGACTCAGAGGAAGACCTCCGAGCGAAGAATATCCCGTTCTCACTGGGCAACGTTATTCGAATTGTTTTTAGTTATTTCCTCCTACCGACTGTTGCTCTCTCAGCATTCCAACTTGTTATTGCAACACGAATCCCGGGCTACTTGGTAGCTTTGGCTGTGGTGACGCTGGCGCTGATTATTGGCTTTGATGTTTGGTTCACGCATCTAATCGCTACTACGAAACCGCGGGCGCACTTATTTGACGATTTACCCACTGTTCTTCTCTATGGTCCACTGTATAATACCTTTTCGGACGAGGCATCAGGTTTTGCTCTAATCCCAGTGATGATCACCATTGTACGTGGCATAGCTATTGGCGCTGTACAGCCTTCTGGAACCGCCCAGATCGTCATCCTCGCCGTCTGCGAGGTCATCCAAATCCTCACATTACAAGCTTTCCGCCCGTTTCACTCGTCAACTTCTATGAACGCATACCACTTAGGCTTCTCAGCTTTTCGCTTTATTACCATCATTATGATGGTTGCATTCACACCCTCCCTAGGACTTACGGATGGCCCCAAAGGATGGATCGGTTACGCGATTCTAGTGATACATGGCGCCGTGCTCCTTTTCGGCTTCTTTCTGAACGCTTTACAAACTATCGTTGAAGTTATCGCCCGGCTATGCGGCGCTGGTGGTGATGACGTAAGTGGGCAAACCAGAGGTGGGCTGTCCAAGATTTTTGGTGCTCGTCAGCTATCGAGACGCGTTGATCGAACAACTGGCCCGTCGAGACTGAGTCAGCTCAGTAGTACTGCTATGCTGGACGCTGCGGAAAACACTTCGAAGAGGGGTTACGGTCGTGTACGAAGTGAATCAGCAGGTAGTATGGGTATCATGATGAGCCCCAGGAGAAATTCCAGTGCGATGGATACCTACAGCGTAGACGCATACTCAAACCCTATGGGGAGTAGCACATTCGCGGCGACGACACCTAGAGAAGCTAGTACTTTCTCTTTCCTGCCATCTCCAGGCCAAGCGACTCGCCCACAGCCTAGCGCAGATCCATATTACCGTCCACCACGTGCCCGTCGCGGAACCCTTGAGGAAGCTGGATCATTGTCACTACACCGGGCTCAGGGTTCACTCGGTAGCATAGATCTTACAAGCCACCGTTTAAGCCAAGTCGGCGGGGATGCTGAGGGTGACACATCCGACAAACTAAACACTTCGCATGCGCCTTTTGCACCAGTCTTTGCACCCCGCACAGATTACTCAACCCGTGAGGTTGACTTCTACTATGGGGTCAGAGGACCAGCTCTTAACTCAGACGGTCTAGGGCGGAAACTAGGTACCGGTCCAGCAGATCCCACGAGCCCAGTTGCGACGGCGACGGGGTGGCTTATGCGATTATTTGGGGGCAAAACGAAGGAAAAGGGCAAAGGATTTGAAGTTGTCCGGAGCTCGAGAATGCCGCCTGCAATGAAGGCAAGAGGTGGTGATTTCAGTGACGACGCGCCGCCTGAAGGAATACCTGTTGCGCTTGGTGTATTGCGTAATGGCCCTATCGAAAGTGACGATGAGGATGACACTCGAAGGTCAAAAAATATTGGGCATGCCAGAGGCGACAGTGCTGGTGGCAAGTTGTTAAATGACGTTAGCGAGCCAGAGTCAGACGAGGAGTTGGAGATCGGGACTTCAAAGATATCCAAAGATCCCCCTTTATTACCAGACCTGGATGCTGGTGAAAGTTTCAAATTTCCAAGTCGGGTACAATCCAAAGCTAGCAGGTATCCGTCGAAGCGGACCATCAAATCATCGTCGGGCAAGGATCCTGAGGTGTTAGAGGTTCCTGAAGTACCAAGGAAGAGTTCGAAACGGAACTCTACTACTGAACAAATGCTCAAACTTATATCCTCAGAGGAGCAGTCGACATTAGACCCTCAGCCGAGTCCTACCACTAGGGAACCACAGTCGCATTTAACGGCGTCAGCCAGATTACCATTCGATCGGAGTAACTCCCAGGAACGTCGTTCGACTGAGGATCTTAGTCATTCGACATCAATGAAATCCAGTCTTGAAGGCGCTGATGAACGTCCCGCAAGCTTTGGCCATGTTCATCAGCGCAATATTAGTAAAACTGAGCCAGGTCAGGGCCTTGACCTCTTAGCAAGTACGGCCGAGGTTGTGGGCGACCCTATGAAGCCAAGCCCTAGCTCTTCGAAATCGAGACGGCATTAACACTATAATACGAACCTAACGAATTTCATTGGTTTCTATCTACGCGGATATAATAGAGGTTCATCTTGTATGACCATCAATTTAGAGCAGGCGGCAGGTTTGCAAATTTAGGATATCGGCGCGGCGCCATTTGGTCAATCATACTTGACAATCTATCCATAATAACATAATTTCCTAACTCCTACCCGGGTCACGACTGATCTAAAGTTGGTGGAGGTACACAAAGAGAGCGGTTCATTGCGCACATCAAGTCTAGCAGCAAGGCATAGCAAAAAAGTATGCATAGTTAGAAGAATGACTAGGTATTGATAATGCAACTCAAACAAGTAATACTAAGCAACATGGCCCTCGTGCCAGCTATCCGCCTAACTTCGTCATCGGATGTAACCGTTCCAATCAAGCAGCGCTACTACGAGCAAGGGGTCCAGAGCGGCCTCCCTACGCTGTATAGGCAGATGCTCGAAGCATGTGCAGTACATGGGGTATTGATCACAGCTTGCCGTATACATTAGGCGTTTAGCACAGTAGATTGGCCCAATTCAGCCGATTTCCAGGCCGGAAAATGAGCGAGCCAGTCAGTCATCCCACAAAGCAAGTCAGTTGCTTCAATCCAGGGTCTAAGAGTCGTGGCGTGTCAATTCCTCACCAATATGGCCTAGTAGCTACTGCCTAGTGCCAGTGCGTAGTATACTATTATTTCACAGCCTCAAATCTACTGGAAGACTTCTGCGAGTATGGTTGCCCGGTCTCTACCCGCCTAGCCTACCTAACGTGATATAAGTAATATCTGTCTAGGATTATGCTGCAACCCCTTTGATGTGCCTTGCCACTTGCTAATGAAGATCGGGTGCACAGCCCCAGGTTTTGATAAATGTTCATAAAACAATGAATAGAACCTCGTAAGATTTTGAATGTTGTTTTTGCATTCTTCTGGATTTCCTTGGTGGTGCTCACAATATAACAATGATATAATTGGCAGCATAACATTTTTATTCGCAGTTTAAGATATAATAACCAGTATATTCCTCGAGAGGAATGGACCCTCTCAGTATCTTGTCCGTTGCGGCAGCAGTCGCTCAGTTTCTCGATTTTACAACGAGAATCATTGGCGACACTAAAGAAGCATACGAATCCTCAATGGGTCAAATACAACATGACATCGAACTTTCAAAGATCTCCCGCGACTTTTCTTCGCTCACCCACAACTTATCATCGAAAATGTCAAAAATGATGCAAGATGACGCTTCTCAGAATGTCGCACTTGAAGTTGAGAAAGACACAGTTGTTATTCTACTTCGACTATGCCGCGAGTCAAAGGCTATAAATAAAGACATACAGGCCATACTTTCAGAACTCCGTGTTGGAGGTACGACCAAAATACGATTAGCCACAGAAAGCTTCGTGGTAGCCCTGAGGCGGGTGTGGTCAGCAGATAAGATCCGGAGACTAGAAAACCGCCTCGATGAAAACAGGAAGCAAGTCACGATGGCAATGCTAGTGGTCTCCTGGTATGGCTGAACCCCTATCTTCACCCCTAACAGTATTTAGTAAGTAGGCGATGTACTGAGAATCCAGTTAGGGGACAAGCCGAAAGCCTTCGCCTCACAATGAAACAGTTCGCAAAGAATAGAAGAGAGCTTATCGATCAACTTAATAACATTGATGAGACCACTCGAAGCTACGGCCAGCAGATCCTACAACTAATTCGCCCTCAGACGGAGAGCAAGCAACAAGAAGCTCGAGAGATACTTGCCTATGCGATAGATTCGCGGTGGGCCCCAAAGCCTTCCATGATGGCGGTAGCTGACGTTCCCGAACATGTAGCAATACGGATGCGGGAAGAGCGAATTGCTGAGATGATCATGAACAGCCTCTTATTCGAAACCATTAGTCACAGAGAGAGCACAGTACCTAAAGCTTACTCAGACACGTTCGAATGGGTGTTTGGGGAACCACAATGCGCACCGGACGGGACTCCTCTTTGGTCAGATCTTCGCGAATGGGCGACAGGTCCGTCTAAATCGATATATTGGATTTCTGGCAAAGCCGGTGCGGGGAAGTCCACTCTCACCAAGTTCCTCGCATGCGATAAAAGGCTCGAAGAGTATCTGCAACAATGGGCGAATTCATCTGATCTTCTATTGGCTACGTACTATTCATGGAATGCCGGAAACAAGTTGCAGAAGTCTCATAAAGGTCTCCTCCGTGCAATACTTCACCAATGCCTCAAGCGATTCCCACGTTTGCTCGTCCCCAAAATCTTTCCGAATCGCTGGGCTTTGGTTCAACTATTTTCGCCCGATACACCTGTGACTCTTCCTGATTGGAGACCGTGGGAACTTCTAGCCGGGTTCCGTGCCTTGCTTTCATTAGCAGACCAAGGATCACTTGATGGGGGGCTTTCATTCAAACTTGCGTTGATCATCGATGGTCTAGATGAGTTTGATGACGATGAAGATCATTTGTCGCTTGTAGAACTTCTCCAAGAAGCGGCTGCATACAACAACGTAAAGCTATTTGCTAGCAGCAGACCATGGAATGTTTTTCGAGATGCATTCAATCAGAACCCCATGCTGCAGCTGGAGAAGCTCACGCATGCTGACATAGAACGCTACGTTCATGGTCAATTCCAGAAGAGCCCAGGCTTTTCCGAGAGGAAGCATCTGCACCCAGTCCAGGCCAAGAAGCTTCTGGATGATATCGTGCAGAAGGCACAGGGTGTTTTCCTGTGGGTTTCAGTGGTGGTCCGAGGTCTTCTATTGAACTTACAAGAGGGTGATAAACTATCCGACGCTCAGGCAACTCTCGATAGCCTACCAGAGGATTTAGACCGGCTATTCCTCGCTATATGGAGGCGTACAAACCCTGCAAATAATGTCGAGGGTGCACATTACTTCCTGCTACTAGATGTTTGTCAAAAGCATGATCTAGTATCATATGCCACGACTATTTTTTGGGGGGACGATGACGCGCCTACAGATCTTGAGCCAACGATGGATGACGATATGTTTATGTCCTGCGCTATATCCTCCTTGTCTAGGAGGCTGAACAGTCGGACTCGAGGACTTTTGGAGATTTACGACGTTGCTGACACCTGGGATAGTCGAGTAGACTACATGCACAGAACGGTTAAGGAATGGGTGAGCGGCAATTGGGAAATGATTGTCTCCTCTGCAGAACTAGACTTTGACGCTCATCTATGGGTTCTTAAAGGCGAGGTGCTTAGGTCAGGACCCCGGAGTCTCTTATGCCCCTTTTTGATATGTTCCAGGAGCATAGTTTACCGATTATTCACGGGCGTCATGCCTATTATTACTGTGCTCCCGAAACCCTTCGCATTGTGTACAATAAATCGCAATTACTGACTCCAGATTCTCAAATAGGATGGCCATGCTTGGTAGTGTAAATATTGAGACTTCGCCAGACATGATCTGTCACCACCTACAAAAACTATTCAGTGTCGCCGCCAATGCCGACAGTCACCATACGAATACGGAAATGCTTGTCCAGGTCCTGAATAAACTTGATTCTACGGTGATGCGATCCCTCGAACAAGGCAGCGCAGAGTCTCACGTGTCCTTGACAAAGACTGAAGGCAAGCAGCGGGTGCCTTTGGCCCGTCCCAAAAGATCAGTCGCTCACTGGGCCAACCATCTACATGGCTACAAGCCATGGTTACCGTTACGGAGATTACGCTCCAGAGACTGGAAAACGCACGATTTTATTCGGCTCATGGCGCAAATTCCAGTGCCCCAATACGTGCAATACACACTAAATGAAAACTTAAGCGGTATGTACATCGGGAGCTACCCTTAAGATATCTGCTTCTCAGCTGTCTCCCTATATGTTATACCCTCTTCATATATTGAATTTTGGATACGAATCCAATGGTCATCCGATTGGCTGCTGACACCCACGTGCCGTAGTATCTAGAACAGAACCTCCGATGATACCACTGTTAGTAAGCGCTGTCATGGGCGGGTGTCAGGAGAACCCCGAAACCTGGCATCCTCGCGCCCGAAGCGTCACCGAGCGACTCGACTTCATCAAGTTCATCCTCCCGCACGTTTCGCTGGAAGAGGTCCAGAAGACGCTAATCTTCATGCGCGAAGACTCTTTCTTCTGCAGGAGCTGGGATGCCGAGTTCATTTCCGCCACCAAGGATACCTTGAAGGCGTATCTCTGCGCGGAGGGGCTGCCGATAATCGAGATCTTAAGTCCTCCGCCAGATTCGTCGACGCGTACGTCGGAAGTCGGAGTCGGAGATGCTCAGCAGACGTCAGAGTCGCCGACCACGACGTTGCGCAAATCAACGGACCATGGGAAAGCGTTAGTCACTCTGCCGCAACAGAGTCCAACTCGTCATAGGAGGTCAGTAGGGAAATGGGCGAGGGAACTTTTCCGTAGGAGCGTGAGCACGTGAGGCTCCTAGTGGTGGGCTACTTATAATACATACATACTGCGTATAGAGATACTGCGTATACTGATTATCGTGGCGGTGTGAGCTTTCTTTGCTAATGCGTTACTTTGTTAAACGCCACAGAATGAGGAGCTACCTAAATTCATTATTAGCTCTCCCATGCAAGCATCGCTACATTTGACCACAATACCTGGGGGTAGGTCATATGTAAGCGGTTAGGTATTATATAGGTATAGTATAGGTATCTTTCCCTAGCTACATACATCCCATCTAACTATTGGATAGGTATCTTGATACCTATGTAGCTATTTGTTGTAGCTATTTGTTGTAGCTAGTTATACGAAGTTGTAAGGCAATTAATAGTAGTTAGCACAATAATTAGTGCTATTTAACTTACTTATTGTGTATATAGAGTTTAACCTTACCATTGTAGTTAATAGGGTAGATTTACCCCTGTTGGGACCATGCCTATTTTGGGCGATTAAGTGAGTCTAGCAATGGTAATGTCAGGGCTATACTTAAGTAATACTTTCCTATAGTTACATACTACGTAGAAGTTCGTATGGTAGGCCTAGTGTGGTTGTTGTCATGAGGTCGATCTAACTAACGTTATTAGTGCCGAGTCTCGACTTTGCCCCTGAGATGGATGGATTATACGGATAAGCGACCAAATTTCTTACTTGGATAGCATGTTGTATTGAGAGACGACCAGCTCCTTATATGATAATATGTCACGATGCCCTCGCGCAACTTCTTAAGTCATTCCTATCACCACCACCACGCTCCAACCTCGTCGCTCGTTAATACCATAATATATTATATAATAATAAGATGAAGTACACATCTGCCGCCGCCGTCCTGCCGCTACTGGCCTCGGCAGCCAACATCCATGCCCGCCAAGGCACCGATCTGAAGTACGAGATCAGCGGTTTCTCGGGAGCCTGCACGGCTGGAAGCACCAACTGTTTGTCCGTCCCCCTCAACCCCACACATCTTACACACATATGGTCATCACTACTTAGACACTGACAGTTGGCATGATGTAGTTATGAAATTAGCATAGTCACCAGCAACAACCCCGGATTCCAAGAGGGCTGTGATGCGCTGGGGACGAGCGACAACGGCGAGCTGCCCGCCGTCAGTGAGACCCAGTGCGGGACGTACACCATCTCGATTGCCAAGTCGGACGATGGCGGATTGGTTTTGACAGTTAGCTCGGAAGGGGGACAGCTAAAGGGAAGCCACAGCATCCCCAGCAGCGACCTGAAGACCTCGACGACCGACGGCCACACGGTGCAGTCGTACGCAGGGGACACCTCCTTCACCATTGACATCAACGGCGCGTCTTCTACTTCGTCTTCTACCTCGTCTCCTTCTTCTGCTTCGGCATCGGCATCGGCTTCTGCTTCTGCTTCTGATTCTGCTTTGCCTTCTACCTCGGGTACTAGTACTATTGCTTCTACCCCAACTGTGTCATCATCCCCCTCTACCTCTGCATCTCCCTCGTCCGTTTCTCCCACTGCCTCCTCCAAGCCATCTACCACAGGCACTACGACGTCAAGCTCCGCTAGCCCTAGCGAGACTAAAAATAGCGCGACTCGGGGGAGCGCATTCGCTGGTGCCATGTTTGCTGCTGGTCTGATGGCCTGTATGTTTTAGATACTGTCAGTCATGGTCATAAGCAATCTAACCGAGAGGTGGAACGCTGGCGGGGGGAGGATTTGCGTGTTGTTGTGAATTGGACTAACAACAGGGACCGGGGGAATGTCCGCGGATAGATTAGCCGGATGTTTTTAACTTCAGCATCGATAATGCAGCGCTGTATTAATCTTATTTTCGAACGCTAAGGGGGTTGGAGGTAATGATACAGATGAAAGTGACAATACGGATGAGTGAGATGATACGGAAGACTCTGCTTAAGATCATCATTTAATAAGTAACTTTGAACATGATCTCCTAGATATTAAAACGATTATTGTTCTGAATTCAACGGGATTCTTGGTCATGCTGAGCATTAGACCGAGAGCGTATAGCAACAACTTACGATGATCGGATAGGAGGGGGGTCTGGAGACTCTTACGCATAGGGGATAGAAAAGAGAAAGGGCATAAGGGATACCAAGATCACCTAAGGCTGAATTTCTGCACATACTTCGTATAATGACCTGGTTCTCCCTGATATCTCTTAAAAAAGACCCAGGAATCGATAATATTAAGCCCATATCCCATAACTACGACCCAGCAGCTACTCTCTAGTGACCCAGCTTCACTCTAGAGACAAAAACTACTGACAGTATGGAAGTCCTCCAGGACTGGAGGTTTTGGGATTTGAAAATGAAGTCTCCCGAACCATCTGCGACCAAGGGCGGTGCCCTTTCACATGACCCCCTGTCCTACGAAGTCTAGCTGAAAGCATTAACTCAAGTTTTCGTCGTCGTGACTCTTACTTCATACTAAGTTATAAAAACATTGCCAAGGATTAAATAGCATAACTTAAGCTCCCTGAAGCTATTCCCAAACATGCCGTCCTCTCTAATCTCATATTGTGATCTCGGACTGTCACAACTCAGCTTGACCGTACCCATACCTTAACTGCTGTCAGAGATCTTTTGTCTCCACAGCGAAGCTGGGTTTCCAGACAATAGCTGCTAGGTCGTAGTTATAGGATAAGGGCTTAATATTATTGATTCCTGGGTCTCTTGTAAGAGATATTGGAAGGAAACCAGGCCTTTATATAGAAAATACTAGACTGCCTCCCCGCACTTACGCAGTAAGGCCCCTTTTAGCCCCCATGCGACTCTAGCACTACATCTTGGCGAGCGTGCGTTCTGCAGAGCCGACAAAACGGCGCATCCCACGTGGACTGGTTGCTTTATATATTGAAGTAGAGTAGAGTGGCTGAATGAGCTGACTAGCCAGTTGGAGTAAGTCTGGGCTGAGTCATATGGTAGGAATGAGAGTATGGATATTGCGTTAGATTTCGTAGTATGGATTTAACCATTACACACAAAAAGATGAAAATTAGCTACGATTGCTTTATTTGTATTGTTAAATAGCTTTTTAATTAATCGTTTAATTTCCTAATTTATATATAGCTTAATTGCTTGAATGCATAAGTTATGACTTATTTTCTTGCAATTAAAGTATTGTAGTAAATTTTGCGTAATTATATTGTTTTATTTTATTAGTGTTTTTAGTAAAGCCGATTTTTTACTTACTATAAATAATATTACAAAACTAATAAACAAGCAATTTATTATTGCTAACTTATATGTTTAATTTATTTATTTATTAATTGCTATAATTTTTATAAGCAAATTATAATATATTACGTTTAGCTGCTTTAGCTAGCAATAAATAAAGCTTACTTAGTATAAGCAGTTTAATTATAATTAGCAATAAATATTTAAGCTAGCAGCTTTTAATTAATAAAGCTTAAAATAAACATGTAAAAATATTAAACTGTTTTTTTTAATTTAGCTTATAAAGCGTTTTTATTTTTTTTAGTAAAACAATAATCAAGTATTAAAACGTTAATATAGTTTTTAAAATAGCATAGCTAAAAAACTGTTCGTTAAAAACTTTTAAAGAGCTAAAAGTAAAAGATTTATGCTAAAAAGCTAGTGTTTTATAAAAAAAAAAGCATAATTGCTTTTATATAAGCAAAAGAAAACAAAAAACAAGCTTAAAAAAAAAATAAAAACTGCTAAAACTTTTAAAAGCTATAATATAAGCAAGTTTAATGTTTTTTTATATTAAACAAATCTAAGTTTACACATTAATATATAAAGCCTTTAATAATTAAGAATATATTTTATTTTTTAAGCTAATATAGTTTTTTATTAAAAAATAAAAAGCAAGGTTTTTTAAGTGTAAGCTAGCTATTATTTAAAAACTTTACGTAAAGCATAACTATTGCTTTTTTATAGCACTTATTATTAAATAAAAAAGCTTTAAAAAAAAAAAAAATATATTACTTTTATAAATAAAAAGCTATAAAAAAATAAAGCTTGCTTAATAAAACTTACATAAAGCAAAGCAAGCTAAATTAGAAAACAAAGAAACTAAACGTTATAAAGCATATAAAAAAATAAAAGCGTACAAAAAATAAAAATATAAAGGCATTTAAAAAAAAACTTAAAAAGCTATAAAAAACAAGCTAGCAGTTTTTATAAATATAAACAAAAAAAATTATTAGGTTTTTTAAAAAAAAAGTTCAAAAAAACAGCACAAAAAAACTTAAATATATAAAGTACTTAAAAATTTTAAGCACTTTATACTTTTTTTTTTTTTTAAACTTATATTTTTATTTAGTTTATTTTTATTATTTTTTATAGCTTACTTTTTTTGTTATTTTTATATAAACTTTACTTTAATTTATTATATAGTTTAAAAGTTTAAAAACTATAGCTTAATTAAGTAATTTAACTATAAAAAATTATTAAATTTTTTTATTTTAATATATAAAAAATATTAAAACTATTTATAAATAAAAAAAATAAAAATAACTAGCTTATTATTTTTAAAAAGTATTAAAGCAACTTTATTTAGCTTAAGCTATTTTAATAATAAATATAATGCTAAAATTAAGCTATTATTTATGCTTTTTAACTTAAAGTTAAACTAGCATTTATTATTTAATAAGTTAAAAATAAACAAATAGCTAAACAATTTAAATGCTTTTTTTTATATAAAGCGCTTTAAAAATATTAATAAAATTAAATAAATCTTTATTTATTATAATACTTTTTAAACAAAAAAAATAGTAAAAATAATACTAAAAGATTGCTTATTTTAAACAAAAGCTTATAAACTACTTAAACAAAAGTTTAAGCTTTAAAACTTTAAGCAAAATAAATTTACTATTATTATATTATAAGATTTTAAAGCTTACTTAAAAGCTATATATTTTACTAATTTTAAAACTTATTTTTTTTAGTATTAAATATATGCTAAAAATATTAAAGCTTAAAAAAATTATTACTTTAATTTTTAATTTATTTAAAGTTTGCTTAAAAAGTTAAATTAAAATACTATTAATAAAATAATAAAGTTTTTTAAAAAGTTATATAATAATTTAAACAAAATGTTTTATAAGAACTTTTATAAAACATTAAACAACTAAATTAATAAAAAATTTAAGCTAGATTTTTACTTTAAAAAAACAAAAAAAGCACATAAAGCATAAAAAAAGGTTAATTATTTATATAATTATAATTTTAATAAACTTTTATATATTGCTATTAATATTGTTAAGCTAGCTATTAATATAACTATATTAGCTACTAAAACAATTATTATTAAAAAGCAATAAATAAAATTAGCTTAATATTTTATTTATAACTAAAATATAAATAATATTATTAAACAAATATAATAGCTAAAGTTAAAACAAAAAAATGCAGTAATTATAAAAAAAAAACTAAAAGAAATGCTAAAAAAACTGCAAAATTAATATGTTTAGCTAGTTAATTAAAGATTATAAGTACTATAATATTACAAAATTAACATAAATTTATTAAAAAAGCAAATGTTTAGTATTAATGTTATAACTTTTAAATATTTATAAAAAAGTAAATATAACTTTAAAAAACAAAAATAAAGCAAACAATCGTTTAATTTTTTATAATAAATAAAGTTAAACAATCTTTATTTAGCAAAAAGAATTATTTGTTAAAAATGTAGCATAAATAATTATTACGTTTATAAATATAGCTTTATTTATAAATTAAAAAAGGAAAACATTATATATTAAAACTTTAAATAGTGCTTAAGAAAACTAAAATCTTTTGCAAGCTTTAAATATATAAAGGTTTTTTTTAAAGTTGTAAAAATTAGCAAAAATAAAAAAGAAATTTTAAATGCTACAATAAAGTAAATATATAACTTTGTTTTAAGCAATAATAAGCTGCTTAAGTAAAAAGTTTATTATTAATTGCAAAAAAAAAACCTTGTTTTAAATAATAAAGATTTAAATGCTAAAATAAAAAGTAAATAAAAAAGTTAAAAAAAAAAAAAACTTTACTAGCTAAATAATAAGCAGCTAAACTAATTTTTAAATAAAAAGTTTAATAATTAAATTAGTACGCTTTATAAAATAAAACTAGCAAAAGTTTATAATGTTAAAAAAAACAACTTAATAAATAATAAGCTAAATAATAGCTTTATTATAACTAATTAAAACTTTATATAAAGTACTTTTTATAACATAAATAGCATTAAAGTTTTATAAAGCTATATATTAAGCAAAAAAATTAATATAAATATGTTTTAAGCTAATTATTATAAGCTTTTATTTAAAAAAGCTGCCTTTTATTAAACAAAAAATAAAAAAAAACCTAAAAAACAAAAAAAAAAGCTTTTTATAAGTTAAACAATCAAAAAAATTTATTTAAATAATAATAAGTTTTTTATTTAGCTTAACACTAAAAATATATAAATAAACAACAATTCTTATAAGCAAAGTACTTTATTAAAACTAAAGAACTTTAATTATTAAAAGCTTTAAAAAATCTAAAAAGTAAAACTTATAAAAAAAAGCTTAGAATTTAAAAAAATATAAGCTAAAAAATCTAAAAACTTTTTAAACAAAAAAACAAATGTTATTTTTAAAAACTTTATACTAAAAGTTTTAAAATACTTTAATGTTTTTATTTAAACAATTGCTTAAATAAAAGCTAAGTTATATTTTAAAGCAGCAAAAATACTTAAGCTAATACTAAAAATAATATTACTACTTTTAAATAACTTTAGCAAAAGTTTAAGTTAGCAAATTAAACTAAATATGCTATAACTTATTTTAAAAAAAAAAAGCAATAAATTAAAATATAAGGCTTAACTAAAAACTTTATTGTAAAAGATTTTAATTTAAATAAATATAAAGAATGCTTTTTTTTATAAAAGTATAAACTTTTTAAAAAAAAATATAAAATCTTAATAATTAGCAATTAAAAAAGCATAAAAAAGTTTTTAGCTAATATTATAATTAATTAGTTAGCTTAATAAACATAAATTGCTTAGTAGTATTTATAAAACTAGCTTTTTATTAAATTATTTAGTAGCATAAATAAATAAAAAAATAAAATATAATAGTTTTATTATATATACTTATATGCTTTAATTTAGCTTTATAGCTGCTTTTTTAAAAAAATAACGCTATAAAATAATAAAGGTTTTTTGTAATTAAAACTAATAAAATAATTAAATAATGTTGTTTTTTGTTTATATTACTTTAGATCTTTAAACGTTAAAAAGCAAGCTAAAGTTTAATAAAATACTTTTTAAAATTTTAAACTAATATAATACTATATATTTATTATTTAAAAATAACCTAAAAAAACAAAAATTATTAATTATTATATTTATATTGCTTTTAAAAAAAGTAGTATTTTTAGCTAAACTTTAGCTTAATACTAATTTTATGCTAGTAGTACTAAAAAAAAAAAATAAGCTTAAAAAGCTAATATAACTAGCATTAATAGTTCTAAAAAGCGCTAATTAAACTTTTAACTTTTTTAAAATAAAAATTTATAAAAAATATAACAATTATACTAGCAGTAGTAGCTTAAACTTATTTAAAAAAATATTAAAGTATAGATTTTATAATAAAAAAAACTTAAGCTTAATAAATTATTTTAATTAAAAATACTTAAGCTTTTTAAATTTATGTTTTATGTTAG
>MU400633.1:0-115644 GCA_022578965.1 Xylaria sp. FL1777 | reverse complement strand
TAGCATTACTTTTATTAATTAATTTAGTTATAAAAATATAATATAATAAAATATAAGTTATTATTAATAAACTTATTAAATATGCTTACTTTTTATTATTTAAAGGAAATGCTATAGCTAAATAACTTGCATATGTTTTTATATATTAATATTTAAACAAACATAAACTATTAAAAAAAATTATCTTAAACTAAAATAAATTGTTTACTTTTAAATTTAAAACAAGTTTTTTTAAACTTATTAGTATTAAATTTAAGTTTTTAACTGCTTACTATTTATAAACTAATAAATAAACAAAAAAACTAAACTAAATATATATTGTATTACTTAAGCTAATAGCTTATTAGTTATGCTAGTTTTTATTTCTTATATATATAGGTAAAAACCGTGCTTATAAGTTAAAAGCAAGCTATAAGCAGCTCACTTTTTTTCTAGTAGCTAAGTGAAAACATCTTATATTTACTTTTAAGTTGCACTAGTTTTGCTACAATTTTATTAAGTGCTTTGCTTTTTATTTTTTTGCTTTTAGGTTGTTTGCTTACTTGCATTATATTATTAACTAAATATATATACTTTTATGTAGTTATTTTGTAGTTTTTTTTTTTTTGTATTTTTTTTGCTTTATAGTTTGCTTGCTTTAATATTACTACTTGCTTTGTGCTGCTTATAGCAGTTTTTTTAGTTTTAGCACTTATTTAGCTAAATATGCTACTTTTTTTTTTTAGTCTTTTTTTAAACTTTTTTTTATTATATTACTAGTGCATTATAGTTTATTTGCTTTAATATTACTGCTAGTTTTTTGCTGCACTAATTTTCTTATAACTAAGTTATAACTAAGTTATAAGCAAAGTTAATTGTTTATTACTTTTTAGTTTGCTTTTTGTATATTTATTTTTTGAGCTGTTTTTATGCTTTTTGCGATAAGCTTACTAAGTAAGCATAGCTCATAAGTAATTTATGCACTAAATAATATAAAGTAGCAATAAATAATAAGTTACTTTATTTAACTATTTATGCTAATTTTTTCCTTTTTTAATTACTAACTTTATTACTTTTATTATTATTATTATTATATGCTTAGCTTATGCTTGCTTTAATATATTAAAGTGCTTAGTTTATAATATAATTAGTTATTAATGTGTTATAATTATACAAAAATCTACTTTGCTATAGCTGCTATACTTTTTGCAGTATATATTTATAATTAATTTAGCTTAAGTATATATACTAACTAGTATTAAGCTTATATATTTAAGGTTATAAGTTATTTTGCTATAGTTTTTATTAGTTATTTAATTTATAGTACTAAATAAAATAGCTAATAGCTTGCTATTATATAGTTTAAGCTTTTATAACTGCTTATTGTTATACTTTTTTGCTATAATACTAATTTTTGAAATAAAGGTAAATGCTTTAGTGCTTTACGCTAAAGTATTACTAACAGCTTTAAAATTTATATTTATTAAGCATGCTAAAATACTTAAGCTATATTATTATTATATTACTTATATTATAGTAATATATTATGTACTTTTTATTGCTATTTTTTTTATGCTAACTATATAAAAACATTAATAACTTTTATGCTTATAATATTACTAGCAAGTTTATTAAATGCTTACGATGCAAAAAAAGCAAAGTAAGCGCTAAAAGTAGTAGTTATAGTTCTATAAGTACTTTTAACTATATTAATGTTTACATGTTTTTAAGCTTTACTTTATGCTTATTTTAATTATTAAAGTTTTTTTAATTTTAAGTACTGCTAATAATTTCTTAGCTTAAAGAAATTAATAAAAAACTTTAATTGTTTATTAAAGCTTATATAGCTGCGTGCTGTTTTTATACTAATAAAGATATTTAAGCTGCATTTATAGCTAATATATAACTTTAAGCTGCAATTAAAAAGGCAAAAAAAGCTATAGTAAATAAAAAAGCTAAAGGTTTTATATAAATAAGCTAGTTAAAAAGTATTTACGTAACCTTTAAAGGTTAGCATTATTATATATTTAATAGCTAAAAGTTTTAGTAGAATTTTAGTATTTAGTGCTTAATAAAGTTGCTTAATTGTTTTGCTTTTTTATAATATATATTTTTTAATTCTTATAGTTTTATGTTTATAATTTTATATTGCTATTTTTAGTACTTTATTGTATTATGCTTTATTTTAAAGTTTATAAACGTAAACCTATAATAAGCAGCTTTTTTAAAACTATAAATAATAAATAACTTTATAATAAATGCTTTAGCTTTTGTTTTATAGTTATAATAAACTTTTTTTAGCTTAAAAAAAAGCTAGTATTAATATTTAACTATTTTTGCTTTATGTTTAAAAGCCTTTATTTTTATGTTTTTATAGCTGCTTATAACTTAATTAGTTCTTTAGTTATGTTATAATAGCTAAGCTTTCTTATATTTAAAACTTATTTAGCTATTTTATGTGCTTTTTTTAAGTTATATAATAACTAGTAGCTTAATTAAAAATTTGTTTGCTTTTTTAATATGCTATAAGTGCTATTATATTTAAAGCACTAGTTTAAAAAGTATAGCAGTAATTCTTTAGTTCGTTTATACTAGCACATTAATAACTTATAGCTAAATACTTTTTAAAACGCAAAATACTTCTTTAAACTAATTTTTTTTATACGTAGCTAAACTAATATAAAGCTTTTAACCTTATATAAGCCTTTATGCATGTTAAGCTATTTATTATATAAAAGCTAATTAATAGCAGTTTATTTAAACTTTGTTTTTTTTTATTTTTTAGTTTACTACTAAATATACTATGCATATATTAATTTTAGGTTTATTAGCAGCTTGTTTTCTTTGTTGCTTTTATTGCCTTTTTAGTATATTTTGTAGTTTAAGATTTCTAGAAATTTGCTTTATGTTTTGCTAGCTTAAAGTATTTTCTTTTTGCTATTATTTAGCTATACTTTATAGCTTTAAACCTTTTTGTTGTTAGTTAGGTTATATGTTATTAAAGCTAGCTTTTTAAACTGCTTTTAAATATAATTTGCTATGTTTATATTTTTAACTTTTTTTGCATATTTAATAGTTTTATAGTTTAGCTACAAGTTTAAAAAAAAGATTAGTAATTTTGTTTTAAAGTTAATTATATGCATACTTTTATAAGCTTTAATAATAATATATAAGCACTTGTTTTAAACTTGCTAAAGCACTTTTAGCAGCTTTTGTTTTAGCTATTAGTTTTATTTTATTAACTTATGCTATACTATTAACTTATATTTAATTGCTGCTTATATTACTGCTATATATAAAAGTTTTACTTAAATTATGCTTAGTTTTTATGCGAACTAAGCTAAGCAGCTTACTAATAACGTTTGCTTTTTTAGCTTTTTATAGAATATTTTATGTTGCTTTTTTTAGTTTAAGCAATAGTTTATTTATATGCTAAGCATTTTTGCTACTGTTTTAAAGCGTATTTTTTTTAGCTTACTTTTACTGTATGCTTAAAAGCTTTTTAGCTTAGCTTTATAAAATAAACAAAATAATATTTACTTAAGTTAAATTTAAATTTATATTTTTAGCTTTATTTTAAACAAACTTTATAAGCTTATTTAAGCGTTTTGCAAGCTATTTTTATATTCTTTTTAGCACTTAATAAGTTTGTATTATTTGTAAAAACAGCACTTTAAAGCCTTTATATAAGCTATAATTTATTATATAATAAAGCAGTATATAAGCAAAAAAAAATTAGCAATAGCAAAGATCTTTATAAAATATTTGCTTTAATACGTATTAAGTCCAACTTTTGTTCGTTAAAAAATAAAGTTATTATATAGTTTATTAAAAAGCTTTATATTTATTGTACTGTTTACTTTAAAAAGCCTATTTTTTTAAGTATTTAATAAAGCTTTTTATGCATTATTAAATTAAACGCTTCTGTTATATTTAAAAAAAACATCAAGATTGCTTTATTTATAGCTTATATATAACGTACTACAAAAGTAATTAAGTATAACACTATTTTTATAAACTATTATAACTTATTTTTTATTTGTTTAAAAAAAAGCAGTTTATATATTGTAGCAATATAAATTAGTTTTAAAGCTATTTTAGCTTTAATAAGCTTTTTTACTGTGTTTAATAAAGCAATAAGCTATTAAAAGCTTAATAAGCTTTTATTTAGTTTATTTTTTAGAATAATTATTATTTAAGCGTTCTAAAAGCATTTTAAGTAATAACTAATCTAGAAGCTAGCTAATGTTATATTAGTTATGCGCTTAATAAAAAACTTATGCTTGTTTTTATTGTTTTTAAGCAGCTATAAGCTGCATGCTTTTAAAAATACGTTTAAGATCTTATTTAATTTTAATACTTTTTAAGCTTTTATATAGCTTAAAATTGTTTATATTTCGTAATAATTTATATTGTAATAAAAAAAAAAAAAAGTTAAAAAAAGCAGTAAAATAGCTATATTTTTTAAGTTAGCGTTTAGTTTTAAAAAGAACTTATTAGCAAAAACCTTTGCTTTATTTTTAAAAGTGCTTATTATAATTACGTTTAAGCTATTATTATTGCAAAAGTTTAATAGTACTAGCTTTTTTAATGCTTATAAGCTTTTTGTTTATGCTTACTTTAAAGTTTTTTATATTATTTTAGCTTGTTTTGCTTTTATACTTTTAGCTTTGCTTTTTTTTATATTAAAGAAATTATATAGTTATTATTAAAAATAGCTTTTAAACGCTTTAGCTTAAGCTTTTTTTTGTGCTTTGTTTGCTTTACGTTTGTTTTAGTAAGCTTTTTTAGTTTAAACTTTCTGCTAGTAAATATAAGCTTTTTTTTTTTTTTGTACTGCTTGCTTTATTTCTACTGTTTATTAGTTATATTATAGCTTGCTTTTTTTCTAGTTTAATACTATTTTGTTTGTAATTTTATTTAAGCTATTAAATAGCTTTTTTATAGCTAAGTTTAAATATTTAAAGTTTTTAGCGTTTGCTAAATAAAAAGTTGCTAAAAGAAAGCGTGCTTTAATTTTTACTTGTTTTATGTTAGCTAGCTTTTAGTTTTAGCCTAGGTTTTTTAAAAGTTTATTTAGTTCGTTAAAGCTTTTTATTTAGTACTTAAATAGCTTATAGTTGTTTTTTACTATATTTAAGCTTAATATAAAGGCAGCTTTTAAGTTTATTAATACTTAAGCTAAATTTATAGTAATATTTGGTTTTTTTTAGTTAAAAAAAGTACTTATGTTTTTTAAAGTAATAAGCTTAAAGTCCTAGTTTTATATTAGTAATATAGCTTTTTTAGCTTTAATGTATAGCTTTAATATATATATTTAATTCTAGTAATATAAGTTAAAATCTTTAAGTAGTAAAGTTTTATTAGTAAGCTATTTTTGTTTTAGTTTTATTAGTAATATAAGCTATTTTTAAGCTATACAAAAAGAAAAAAAAAAGGAATAAATATAATAAATATTAAAGTTTTTATTTCTAAGGCCTAAAGTAACTATGCATTAATCTTTTATAACTTTTATTCTTTTTACTTTTATTATTAAATTTATTAGTATAATTGCTTAAAGCTTATTTTAGTTTTAATATTACATAATGCTATATTTTAAGCTAGTTAAGCATACAATATATAAAAAGTTACTAGTAGTTATTAATAGCTTATAAATTACTAAAACATTATATTTATTTTTTTTAAAAAAGATTTTTTTTATAATTATATAACTTTTTTTAACGTTTTATTAAAGTATAAAATACTTGTTTATTATATGCTAGCAAAAGTTCTACCTTTATTACTACTTTTATTTAATGCATTTTTATTGTAGTTTAAAAGCAAAGTTAAGCTTTTTTCCTTTTGCGTTACTAAATTTATAGTTGCAAACTTTTTTATTATAATATTGCTTATGTTTTCAAAAAAGTTAAACTAAAATTAGTTTAAAATTATAACACGTTTAGTTAAAAACTAGCTTTTTTTTTAGCTATTGTTTTAGTTTTTTAAGCTTAAAGGCTTGCTTATTTTTTATAGCTAGGTTATTTTTACGTTTTTTGCTGTTTTAAAGGCTAGCTGCTTTTAAAAGCTAAATAATACTGCAATAAGTTTATTTTAAAAAACTAGTTTAGCTATTATATTTGTAATATAATTAGCTACTTTATATATATATATATTTTTTGCTATGTTTTTTGCTTTTTAAGCATATAAATATATTATAGCTTATATAAAATATTTGCTATTATATTGTTTACATTTAGCTAAACTATTTATAGCTTATATTAAGCATATATTCTTTTTATTATTAACATATTACAAAAATGTGTATTAACTGTAATATTTGTTTTTTTTATAATAAGCTGCTTTATATCTTTATTTATAACATTAGTAACATTTTAACGCTATTATATCTTTAAAATATAACAAAGCTACATAATAATTATAGTTTTAGAAAACTTTATTATTGTATAGCTTATTTGCATTTTAAATTAACTTTATGCTAATATATATTAGTTTTATGCTATGTTTGCATTATTAAAGTTTTTTTAGCAGTATAACCTTTATAATTTTTATATTGTTAGCTTGCTATAATTATGCTTTTAAAAGCTTTTTTTTTAGTTTAATAACTTTAATAGCTAATATACTTATTATTATAAGTTAAAATAGCTACTAGTATATTATTAACTTATTTTTAAATGCTATTATAGTTTATTTTATATTGTTTGCATACTAGTTTTTTATTTTTTTAAGCTAAAAATAACTTTTTAATTGTTATTAATAAGCTTATAAGCTGCTTTAATAACGTTTAAAAATAGCGCTTTATTTATTTTTTATACTATAATATGCTTAGTTTTATTATAAATATTTAAAGCTATTAGTATAACTATAATAATTTAATCGTAAATAGCTATTATACTTACGTAGTATAAAAAGGCCGCTATAATATTAGCAAATTTTCTTGCGTTTAAGTTTTAGTTAATAATGTTTGCATATATTTATACTTATAAAGCGCTTTTTAAAATATTTTTAATAGCTTTTTTAATACGCTTAAGTTAAACGTTTAAGTTTATTTAAAGAAATATATAAACGTATTTTATGCTAACTTTAAGTAGCACGCAAATTACTTTTTTAATAACAGTAATTGTTTTTAACGCTTTACTAAGCTTAAAAAATCTTTTTGCATTTACTTTAGCAGCTTTTTATTTGTTTTTATTTACGTTTAGTTTAGTTTTAAGTAGTTAACGTTGTTTAACAGGTTTATTTGCATAATGTTAACGTAGCTTAGTTAAAATAGCATTTAAGCTAGTTGCTAGCCTAACAAAAAGGTTTTCGTTAAGGCTTGCTGCACTACTAAATGCACGTTAATACAGCATTATGCCTAAAGGCAACATGGCCCATAGAATTTAATTCTAAGGTTAAAAACCTTTTTTACGTATGTTTAAGTGCTCTATTAGCAATTACAACAAAAAACAAAAAAAGCTTTAATTAAACTAAATATTAAAACAATATTTATAAAGTTATATTAATTATTAATAAAATAATTAAGTAAAACTATTATTAATAGCATAAATTTTATATAATACATTAATAAATAAAAATATAAATATATTTTTATATAAAGCTATTTATAAATAATAAGCAACTATTATAAAACAAAAAAAAACATTAATTAAAGCATTTGTTATTTTAATTATAGCATTTTAAGCAAGAACTATTACAACAAAAATTAAAACGCTATAAGCTAAATTGCAACTATGCTTTTAGTTTTTATAATAACAAATATTAAAATACTATAACAAAAAACAAACTAAAAAGCTAACCTTTAAAAAAAAAAATAAGGTTTATTTATTATAATAAAAATAAAACGCATATATTAATATTTCTTAAATTAAAACAAAACAACTAAGCAATAAATTAAAATTTAAAAAACTTAGTTTTTTTAAAATCAAAAAAGTTATTTTATTTACTAATTATAAACTATTATTACTAAAAGATATATGAATTTACTTTATTTTTTATATTTTTTTACTAAAACTAGCGCTTATTAAAATACTTATTAAAACATAACTAAAAATAAAAACAAATTAAAATATTTATAAAATTAAAAATATACTAAATTTTTATTAAAATAATAATAACTTAGAATACTTTATTAAATAAAAAAAATACTTATATATTAATAATACTTAAAAACTTAAAAAACATTTAAAAACTTTATTTTAGGTGCCTTAGATTAGAAACATAAAACAGCGGGCTGCGCTTACTACAAGCTATAATTCATTTTTTTTAGAGGCTCGTGCAAATGTATTTATAGGTTTATAGCCTACGTTTTATGTATTTTAGTTTAAAGCACTTTTATTGATTTTTGAGCTAGAGTTCATTTTGCATACATATGCATACTACTTACACTTATAGACTATTTGCTAACAAAACCTAAAAATAATAATTATAACATTGCTTAAGGCTTTTTATAATAATATTTATATTTAGCGCTAACTTTATAATTAAAATACTTTATTATATTATAGTGTTTTAAGCTTAAACAATTAAAAGTTAAGCTTTATTTATTAATTTATTAATTAGTGTTATTTCTTTACTTTATTATAGAACTACAAACTTTTAACAATTTTAGCTTTAGCTTAGTTAATAGTTATTTTTTAGAAAAACTAATAGCTTTAAAACTTTTAAAATTTATTAAAAAGCTTAGCAAACTAAATAAACTAGCTAATAATGCAGTATTAAAGCATTTACTTAATAATTATATTTAGTATTTTATATAATATATCTTACTGCAATTAAAATATAACTAATAGCATATGTTAAAATATAACTTTATATAAGCTATTATTAGTGCTATTTTAAATTATTATTAATTTAACAAATTATATAAGCTTAAGCTTAAAGCTAAGTAAGTTAAGTTAATTTAACGTATAGTATTTTATTATAGTAATATTATATTAGTAGCTTAAACTAATTATAAAAAAAGCATTATATTATAAACTGTTTTAGTTATTATATAAAGCATAGTAACTTTATAATTATATTTATTAAAACAATTAAAACATAATTAATTTAACTTAATTGCTTAAATTTTTAACATTTATTCATTATTAATAATAAATAATATAATAAAAGTTAGTTAGTATTATATAAATAGTTATAAAAATATGTTTTTATTATTTAATAAAATAATGCTATATAAGCTAAGTTAGCTTTAGAACATTTTACATATATTATTTTTAAGCTTAAATAAGCTACTTAAAAACATTTTATTAACTTGCTTTATAACTTTTTGTTTAACTAAAAGATTATGTTTATAGCTATTAATAAGCTTTATATAGTTTATTAATAAAAAGATTTCTAGATTATATACCTTAATATATATTATATAAAAGCGTTAGTTTTATAAAATATATTATAGTTTAGCTATATTACTATATTAAGCTTAAACGCTTAAAAGTTTATATTGCTTAAAGCTAGATTTTAACAGCAAAATACTTATTTAAAAGAACTGCAATTTGTTTGTGCTTTAGTTAATTAACTTAATATATTTTTTATTATTTATTTTATAAAAAAAGGTACTATTATAAAAAATTACTAGTAATTAAGTTTTTTAATTAGCAAAACATAATATAATATAGCACATTTAATCCTTAAAACCATTGTTTTTATAAATAGCAAAAAAAAGCTTATTACTACGTGCTATTTTTTAATAATATAGCTTTAAAAATTAAAGTTTATTTTAACTAAAATAAAGCGCTTTATTTAAAAATATAATATAAATATATGTTTTAATAATTAATAGCAGTTATATAATAAGTTTATAAAGCTAGATTTTTTTTGTTAAATTATGTTTGCTACTATAGCTTTTAGAATAAAAATAAATATTTATAACATAATGTATGTTATTTAGTTTAGCTTTATTACTTTTAAAGATTTTTTAAACCTGTTGCAAAGGTTTAACTAAGCTATTTAAGATAGTATAATATAAAAAACAGCATTTTTTTTTGCTTTTTATTAATATTTCGATTTATTAAAAGCGTAAAAAGTTAAGCTTTTTAAACTAAAGCATAAAAAAAAGCTACTAAAAAACAATTAAAGTAATTTATGCTTTATAATAAACATAAGCAATAATGCATTAAAAAGCTTAACGTTTAGCTATATATAGTTCGTACTATTAAACTATTAATTAATTATAACTAATAAGCTTAAAAATAAAAATAATTTAATAATTAACCTTAAACTAAAATAGTTTAAGCTAATTAAGCTTACTAAATAAACTAAAGCTAAACTAAAGTTTAAAAATAAACTATAAGCTATTTAACTAAGCATATATAAGTTTATAAATATAAAATGCTTTAAAAAGTATGCTTTATAGTTTTTATAGCAGCTAAATAATAAAAGTTTTAAAAAGCAAAAAAATATATAATAGAAAATATATTATAACTTATATTATTATAACTTTAGCTAATTATTAAGGTTGCTATTAAAAATATGCTAATAATTTATACTTTAAAAAAGAACTATTTTTTAGTTTTTATAGCAAAAGCTTTAGAAATTTTGCGTAAAATACTTTGCAAACTTATATTAACACTTAAATTTTACTATTAATAATATAGCAAAATATTTTATGCTAAAAAAAGTTTAGTAGTATATTGCTGCTATATTTAACAAAATAGTTAATATAAATATTATGTTTTTTTTAGTTTATAATGCTATAAAAATATTTAAATAAAATAAATAAAAAAAATATAGCTATGTTTTATATGCTAAGCTTTTTATAATGTATTAGCATGCTTTTAATAAGTATGCTAAACATTTTATAAACAAAGCACAAATTAAAAATGCTACTAAAAATATATTTTGTTTAACTTTAAAATTAATACTAAAAATATAAACAAAGCAGCAGTTAAATATTTATTAAACGCTTAATATATAGTTAAGCTAATTAGCTTTATGCTTAGTAGTAGCTATAACTTTTGTTTTATTATTTTTAGCAAAACTAACTATAATTATATTACTTTTAAATGCTTTTTTTATATATATAAATATATTGCTAGCTATAGATTTACTAGTATAATTTAAACTATTAAAGCATAATAAAGAATTATTAGCAAATAGTAGTTCTAAAAAGCTAAAAAAAAAGCAAAAAAAATAAAACATATATAATACTTTACGTTAATTTATATTTAGCTATAGTTCTTTAGTTTTTTTTTTTTTCTTTTTTGCTTTTTTATAATTAAAAATATATAGCTGCTATTTTTTATTACTTTTAATAAATAGCTTATTTTTATTAACTAAACTTAATATGTTTTGCTATATTAAAACTTTAGTTAGTTAAATAACCTTAGTATTAAATTTATTAATTTTAATATTAGTAAATTATTGCTTTTTTTTTATTAATAGATCTAGCGTATTAAAAGGATTATATAACGTAGTATAGCTATTAATATGTTTTTTAGTATTGCTATTAATATATATTTTATAAGTATATTTAATAATATTTTAGTTAATAAAAAGAAAAGTATACTGCTTATTTTAATATGTTTAAAAGAACTATTTTATACTGCTATAAATTAAAGCAATATAAAGGCTTATAATAACTAATTAATTAAATATAACAAAAATATTTTGCGTAAAGTTTTTGTTATTTTTTATATTAATTATAAAAGTATTATTAATATGCTTTAAAGCTAAATTAATAGCTTTTTACTTGCTTTTAGCTATAGTATACTAAATAAAGCTTAACTATAGTATTCCTGTTGCAAGTTCTAGTTTTATAACATTAAAATAAAATAACTAAGCAAAATATAATATTTCTAGTTTATAGTTACTAAACTTTTTTTTATAAAAAAAAATAAGAAAATAAAAAATAATTTAATGTAGCATTTTATAGTTGCTAAGCTAAACTACTATAGTTATTATAAATAAATATTTTATAATACTTATATATTAATAATAGCTTTAAAACTTAATGTTAATTAATTTGCTTTTGTTTTAAGTATATTTTTTTGTTTAACTTATATATTTTAACTATTAAAACTATAAAGCTGCAATTTTTTGCTTAAGTAATATAAGATTTATGCTTTTTAATGCTGTTTAAATATAATTTAGTTAAATTTTATTAAAAAATAGTATATTAAATTTAACTAAATTATAAATTAAAAACGCTAAAATATAGGCATAAAACTTATTATATAGTAATAATAAAGCTTAATAGTATTAAATTTTATTTTTCTTAATATGCTGCTTGCAATTAAAAAATTATATGTTATATTTTATAAAAAGATCTTAAAAAGTTCGAAAAATTAGTTAAATAAAATTTAACGTAATATAAAAAAAAGCTAATATAAAAAGCATTTATTATTTATAGTTATATATATTGCTTGCTTTTATTTAAGTAGCTACTATAGCTTAAATGAAAAATGTAGTTTTTTAATCTTTATGTACTATTATAAGTTGTTTATTATAGTTTTAATAATTTAAAATAGTGCAAAATAAAGTATTATAAACTTAATATATTCTGGATATTTTTTTTTTGTTTTTATAAATAGTAGAAATTTACAGAATATAACTAACGTTATTTTATAGTTATATAATATTTAAAAATAAAACAAACCTTTTTAAATATAATAATTTAAATAAAGAATAAATAGCATAAACTAATAAATAATTAGTTGCTTTATTTATATAAGCTAAAGTTAGCGTTAAATAAAAAAAAAGCTATTTTTTTTTCAAAAGAGTAATAATATATTATTACAACTATATAAATAAGCTAAGCATGTTTAAACTAATAACTATAAAATAGTTAGTTAAATTTTGCATAATATTTTTATAACTTATATTAAAATTTTAAATACTGTTTTTAAAGTTAAAATTATTATATATAAACATAATACTTAAGTTATAAATAATATGCTTTAAGTTAAGCTATATATTTATTAATTTAAGTATTAAAACATTAGTTAATTAGCTATTATATATGCAATTTTATTTAGCTATTTTATTTAGCTGTTTTAAAATAAACTTATAGCTAATATATACTTTAAATTAAGTAAATGTATTAATTACTTAAGTTTATGTTTTACTACTATAAAAGTAAATACTAATAAATTGCTATAAGAAATTGCTTATTAAAGGTATATATGCACTTAATAATAAAGCTATAATTATATATGCTTTAGTAATATAAAAAAACAGTATATTAGCTTTAGTTGCGTTATAAGATTTATGCTTGGTTTGCTAATTCGTAAAAATACTTAAAAAAAAAGCAGTAAAACATAAAAATGCGTTTTAAATTTAAGACTAAAAAAAAC
Organism: Xylaria sp. FL1777; assembly: GCA_022578965.1. NCBI lineage: Eukaryota > Fungi > Ascomycota > Sordariomycetes > Xylariales > Xylariaceae > Xylaria > Xylaria sp. FL1777. Next base: position 102,373 of record MU400633.1, on the reverse strand, counting down.
AAAGTAACCTTTTGATTTATTATATATTATAAACATTTTTAACTTAGCAAGGCTTTTTACTAAAAGCTTTAAATGCTTTAAAATCAAATTTAGTAAAAGCTAGTTATTTAAATAAAATAAAAAGCTTGTTTTAAAATGTAAAAATGTTAGTAATATTATAATTTGCATTGTTTTTTTTAAATTTTATTTAAATATTAGCTTTTTAAAAACGCTATTAAACTTTAGGGTTTTTTAATACGTTAACTATTTTGCGTATTTATAGCTTTAACTAGTTATTAGTTATAGTTTGCAATAAAAGCTATCCCTTTAAAAACTAATAAAAATTATAGCTTTAATTATAATTGTAATGCTAATACTTTTATATGTTTGTTGCAACTTATTGCTAACATATAAAATCAGATTTTTTATTTAAGTTATTACTTTTATAATTAAAATTATTTTTAAAGTTAAAAGTAATAAAAGTAGTATTAAAAAAATCAGTTAATTTAAATATAAAAAGTAGCATAAACGCTAGTATAATAAACTATATAAGCAAGCAAAGTAATTATAAAAGAAACAATAGTAAAAAAAACAATATTTCGGTTAGAAAATCTATAGTATATAATGCAACAAAAACTAGGCGTTAAAAAAATACGAAAAAAATATAACTATATGCAAAATATAATAATTAATTAATTAAGTATAACTTTAAACAGATTTAAAATTACTGCATAAATAAATCACAGTTTGTTGTTTTTTAAATAAAAACATAAGCAGGAAAATCAACATAGTTGCTTTAAACTAGAATTCCAAGTTTATATTAAAGAAAGTAAGAAAAGTTGTAATTAGTAAAGAGGTAGTATAGCTAAAGAGGTATAAACGCAAGGACCATTTTGGTCTAAAGCACCTGAAATAATAAAAACTGCTGTAGTAATTATAAGTTAGTTTTACTACTAATACTTTAATTGCTTAAAACCAAAAAAAAAAAATTAGCTTTAAAAAAAACGCTTAAAAAATTTTAATTGAACTTAAATAAAGCAGCTTACGTTGCTTTAGTTTGCTTTTCTTGTTATTTTTGCTTTTTTGCTAGCGCTTTTTGTTCTTTTTTAATATGCTTTATTTTGTTTAATTTATTTAAAAACTAAAGCTTTTGCTAAACTATTTTAACGCTTTTTGCTTTTAAAAAACGTTTTTGTATGTAAAGCTAAGCTAGCTTACTTAAAACGAAGTTAAAGCTGCTTTAAGCTTGTTTTAATTCTTTTTAAACTAAAAGCAACCATTATTTTGCTTGCTTTTTTTTTTTTTTGAAACAATAATATTTAAAAACTATATTATTAATAAAGTTAATTAAAACTTTTAACTTATTGCAAAAATAGCTAGCATACATACATTTAAAGCAACAAAATATATTATTTGTTATTTTATACGTTAATAACCAATTAAAGCAATAAAAGCAAAGCATAACTTCGTAACTAATAAAATTAATAAAAGAAGCAAAAACAAGTTTTTGCTTTATTTTTAATAAGCAATTATTTTTTTAATATGCTTTAATATTTTTAATATGCAAAAAAAAAAAAGAAAAAATACTTATAAAAAAATTATTAAAATAACAATTTTAAAAAAAAAGAAATAATGTTATAAAATTAGCACTAAAATAGCTTTTAAAGTAACTTAATGCTTTTATATATACTTTGCACTTATGCTAACTAAAGCTAAGTTATATAACAATTTATTTAGTTTACTAAGCTTATAATAATTTAAGGCTTATTAAACTTATAGTAATTTAAGGCTTATTAAGCTTATAATAATTTAGTGCTTACTAAACTTACAATAATCCAAAAAAAAGTTTTTATTTTTTTTACTTTTTTTTTGTTTATATAATTATATACTGCTTATATTTAGTTATTTATTTAGTTTTTGCTTTTTAGCTATTAATTTCCTTATAACTGCTAAGCACTAATATATTTATTACTTTTAATCCCTTAAAACCCCTATTAATGCACAGTGGTAAAAGTACCCCGAAAACTTCCTTAACGGACCACTGCTAAAGATCCTATTATTACCTGCAAATTAAAACCCTAAAGGCAAACCTGTTATATTAATATATAACAGGTCCATTATATATATTTTAAATATAAAAAGTTATAGCTGCTATTTTTAATTTATGGCTTAATTAAAAGCAAAGAACTTTTTATAAACATTAGCTAAAAGCATTTTATATTTTACGGCCTTAAATAAACACTTTAAACTTTATTGCTTATAATATTGCAAAGCATAGCAAATAAGCTATTTTATAAAATTAACTATAATATTATACTTATGTTTAGTATAACATAAAAATTAAACATTCTTTATATATAATTAGCAGCAATAGTAATAAACTTTATAGTTAAATAAGCTTTATTTTAGTTAAAAACAGGATTAAAAGTATTATTGTTTAAAGCACTTTAGTATTTTGTTTTTATTGTAATATTATATTGCAAATACTTTTTTATAGTTGCTTTTATTAAGTAATAAACAAAAAGAACTATTAGGAAGCTTATTAAATTAAGGCTTAGCTTAAATTTAAGTTTTTTAAAACTTAAATAAAAGTAGTTTTTCTTTAAGTTTTATAGCTTATAACATAGTTAATAAACAATTTTAAATAAAAACTACTTAAGCGTTAAGTTCTTTTTATTAATATTTAACTTTATTGCATTTTAGTTGTATTGTTTTAGCATATTAAGTTGCTAATTTGCTTACTATAAAGTAGTATTATTATTTTAAAATATTTTTTAAACAAAAGAAACGCTTTAAGTATAAAACAAATAAAAGACCTTTTTGCTAAAATAATTAATCAATAAAATAGTAAAATAGTTATTAAACTTATATTAGCTAATATTATATTTTGTAATAATTCGAATTAAGGTGCTATATATATAGTTATAAAAGCATTAATTAAACTAGCAATATTTTAAGCAGTAAAAGTAGTCTTAATGAACTATAAGCTGCTTAAACAAGGATTTTCTTAATAAATGCAAGTCTTGTTTTAATAACAGTTTTTTAATAAAGCTTAAATGTAAGCTAGTTTATAGTATGTTAAAAAGTTTCTTAAAACGCTTATTGCTGTTATAAATAATCTTTTTAAACTAGTAAAGCTGCTTTTTGCGGTTTAATCTTATGCTAAAAATCGAGTAAATTATGCTATAATTTATAAAAGCATTAAATAAGTACTTAAGCTTAAGTTTTTTAGTTTTAAAGTTCTCTTTGTTATAATAAGTATGCAACTATTATTTTAACAGCAATAAAACAACTAAAGCTATATATTATTTTATAAAGTTTATATTAATAAATGTTATAAATAAGTTATTAGTTATATAGTTTGCTAATATTACATAATTATTATTATTATTGTTATTATTATTATTATTATTAATATTATTATTATTGTTATTATTATTGTTGTTATTAATAAAGAGTTTTGCGCAATTATATATTGCATTTAAAAAACAGCTAAAAAGGCTAAAGTTAAACTATAGTTAAAGCCCCATTTAATTATAAAATCTAGTGAATATATTTTCATTTTCGGATTTTTTAAAGGAATTAAGCATATTTTTAGTTGTTTTGCTAACATATTAATTAAATGCTTTTTTATTAGCATAAAACAACTAGCTTAGCATTTTAAAGTATTTTTTGCATTTCTTTAATATCTCTTGTTAAACTATAATGTATACTATGTTTTTAAAAATAACTTTAAGTATTTAAGTTATATAAGCAAGGTTTAAAAAAGCCACTCTTAGTGCCACTTAAATATAGCCGTGCTTATTTTAAGTTTAGTTGCTTTTTTTGCAAATAATAATGCTATTATTTAATTTAGCTTTTTTAGCATTAACTAACTTATAGTTAAAAGTAAGTGCTTTATTTAAATCTAAAGTTTTAACATTATAATAATAACTATAATTAATGTTATATTTTTTAGCGTTAATTAGTTTATAGTTAAAAGCAAAAGCTTTATATTTAAGCTTCTTTAAATTTAAAGTCTTAACATTATTATAATAACTATAATTAGTGTTATATTTCTTAGCATAGTGAGCTTTATACTTAGATTTTTTTAAGTTTAAAGTTTTAACATTATTATAGTTATTATAATCAGGTTTATTGCTGTTTTTAATAAGCTGTTCTAGTTTATTTTTAGCAGTAAGCATGTTTTAGTTTTTTATTTTCTCGGTAAGCTAAATATATATAGCCAAATAAATAAAAGCGTTATTAAGGTAGCCCAATAAATAAAAGCGTTATTAAGGTAGCCTAATGAATAAAAGCATCGTTAAAGTTAAAAAAGGAAAAAAAAGGAGTATTGCTTTGTTAATATAGCAAGATAAAATATTAAAAGCAGTAAAGCTTTAATAAAATATTAGCTTTATTACCTCGCAATAATTTAAATGATTACTTTACTTAAAAAAAGTGGGCAAAATTAATCACGAAATATTTTTTGTAGCAAGTTTAACACTATCACTTAATAAATAGCTAAAATGTTAAATATAGTAAATAAAAAGCCAAAGCTATTTAACTTACTTAATAAAAAGCTAAGTATAAAATAAGTATAAATTAGCAAAAATAAATAAACTAGCAAAAATAAAAACTAGCAAAAATGAAAACTAGCAAAAATAAACAAACTAGTAAAAATAAAAACTAACAAAAATAAAAACTAGCAAAAATAAACAAACTAGCTAAATAAACAAACTAGCTAAATAAACAAACTAGCTAAATAAACAAACTAGCAAAAATAAAAACTAGTAAAAATATATAAACTAGCAAAAATGTATATAAATTAAAACTAGTATAAATTAATTAAGCAAAAGGTTTAAATAAACTTATTAACTAAAAAAAATGTTGCTAATATATTTATTAATAAAAAAACACTTATAAACTAAGAGAATCCTTGTTAATATATTTATTAATTAAAGAACATTTATAAACTAAAAAATATATTACTAAAAACTTATTAACTAAAAGAATTATTATTAATATATTTATAAACTAAAAGATACATTGCTAAAAACCTATTATTAAAAGATATATTAGCTAAAAAACGCGTAACTAAAAAATATATAAAATATAAAACGCATTAATTTAAACAACACATTAAAAAAGCTTTAAGCTTAAAATATTCATAAGCAAAAACCATAATATTAAAGCAACTATAAAAAATAAATACTTAGGCCTTTATTATTATAAAGCTGCAAAAACTAAAAAGTTTAACTTATATATAGTTATAGCTTAATTAAAAAACATTTATATATACATTTTATTTATATAACGTTATATATTGTTTATTTATAACATAATATAAACTATGTTTAAAAGCTTTTTATACTTTTTTTTAGTTTTTTAGCTAAGGTTATTATTTTTTTTCTTAAAACTAAAAGTTTGCAAAAGTACGTAAATTAGTTAAGCTTAAAAATGTTATATAGTATAGCTTATATAGCTATTTGTATAGCACTTATTATATTTAAGCAGCATTTAAACAATTATTAAAATATTAAAAATAAGTTAATTAATATTTTTAGTTATTATATAAACAACGTAAATAAAACAATAAAAGAATATATTGCATGCTTTTATGCTTTTAGTAATGTTAAAATAGCTATAAGCTTTATATAGTAATACTTAAAAGTAAACTAAGCAACATATTAAGTATTTCTTAAGATTTTAGCTAACAAAATAAAATAAAAACGGTTTTTTTTTATAAAATAAGTAATTTATAACGGACTTATTATATATCAATATAACAGGTTTGCTTTTAAAGTCTTGATTTGCAGGTAATAATAAGATCTTTAGCAGTAGTTCGTTAGGGAGGTTTTCGGGGTACTTTTACTACTATATATTAATAAAAGTCTTAAGGGATTAAAAGTAATAAATATATTAGTGCTTAATAGTTATAAAGAAATAAAATTAATAGCTAAAAAGCAAGAACTAAATAAGTAACTAAATATAAGCAATATATAATTATATAAACAAAGAAAAAATAAAAAAAACAAAAACTCTTTTTTAGATTACTATAAGTTTAGTAAGCACTAAATTACTATAAGCTTAGTAAGCCTTAAATTACTGTAAGCCTAATAAGCTTTAAATTACTATAAACTTAATAAGCTAAATAAGTTGTTATATAACTTAGCTTTAGTTAGCACAAGTATAAAATATATATAAAAGCATTAAGTTGCTTTAAAAGCTACTTTAGTGCTAATTTTGTAACATTATTTCTTTTTTTCTAGAATTGTTGTTTTAATAATTTTTCCGTAAATATTTTCTTTCTTTTTTTTCTGCATGTTAAAAATATTAAAGCACATTAAAAGAACTAATCGCTTATTAAAAACAAAGCAAAAATTCATTCTTGCTTCTTTTATTAATTTTATTAGTTATAAAGTTATGCCTTGCTTTTATTGCTTTAATTAATTATTAACGTATAAAATAACAAATAACATATTTTATTGCTTTAAATATATATGCGCTAGCTATTCCTGCAATAAATCAAAAGTCTTAATTAACTTTATTAACAATATAATTTCTAAATATTGTTATTTTAAAAAAAAAAAAAAGCAAGCAAAGCAATAGTTGCTTTTAGTTTAAAAAGAACTAAAACAAGCTTAAAGTAGCTTTAACTCTGTTTTAAGCAAGCTAGTTTAGCTTTATATACAGAAATGTTTTTTAAAAGCAAAAAGCGTTAAAATAATTTAGCAAAAGCTTTAGTTTTTAAATAAATTAAATAAAATAAAGCATATTAAAAAAGAACAAAAAGCGCTAATAAAAAAGCAAAAACAACAAAAAAAGCAAGCTAAAGTAGCATAAGCTGCTTTATTTAAGTTTAATTAAAACTTTTTAGGCGTTTTTTTTAAAGCTAATTTTTTTTCTTTAGTTTTAAGCAGTTAAAATATTAGCAGTAAAACTAACTTATAATTACTGCAGTAATCTTTAAGTATTTTTTAAGTTCTTAAGTATTATTAGCATATAAATATTTTTTTTATTTAATAAAGTACTTTAAGTTATTATTATTTTAACAAAAATTTAGTATACTTTTAACTTTATAAACATTTTAATTTATTTTTACTTCTAGTTATATTTTAATAAGTATTTTAATAAGCGCTAGTTCTAGTAAAAAAATGTAAAAAATAAAGTAAATTTATATATTCTTTAGTAATAATAGTTTATAGTTAATAAATAAAATAACTTCTTTAATTTTAAAAAAACTAAGTTTTTTAAATTTTAATTTGTTGCTTAGTTGTTTTGTTTTAATTTAAGAAATATTAATATATGCGTTTTATTTTTGTTATAACAAGTAAACTTTATTTCTTTTTTTAAAAGTTAGCTTTTTAGTTCGTTTTTTATTATAGTATTTTAACATTTGTTGTTATAAAAACTAAAGGCATAATTATAATTTAACTTGTAGCGTTTTAATTTTTGTTGCAATAGTTCTTGCTTAAGGTGCTATAATTAAAATAGCAAGTGCTTTAATTAATGTTTTCTTTTGTTTTATAATAGTTGCTTGTTATTTATAAACAGCTTTATATAAAAATATATTTATATTTTTATTTGTTAATATATTATATAAAATTTATACTATTAATAACAGTTTTATTTAATTGTTTTATTAATAGTTAATATAACTTTATAAGTATTGTTTTAATATTTAGTTTAGTTTTTTTGTTTGTTTATTAGTTTATAAATAACAAGCAGTTAAAAACTTAAGTTTAATACTAATAAGTTTAAAAAAACTTGTTTTAAATTTAAAAATAAACAATTTATTTTAGTTTAAAACAATTCTTTTTAGTAGTTTATATTTATTTAAGTACTAGCATATAAAAATATATGCAAGTTATTTAGCTATAATATTTCCTTTAAATAGTAAAAAATAAGCATATTTAATAAATCTATTAATAATAACTTATATTTTATTATATTGTATTTTTATAACTAAATTAGTTAATAAAAGTAATGCTATAATAAAATCTTAAGCAATAATATGTTATACTTATTTAAGTATTTATATAAGTTATAATAGTTTATAAAGTTTATATTAAGCTGCTTTAGCTTTATTACAAATATTATATCTTTTTATAATAGATTTAATTATATTTTATAGTTCTAAAAAATCGTATTTTTTTTATAGTTGTTAAACTATTTTTATTATTTTTTAATGTTTATGTAATAAGTATTTATAAAAGTTCTTAATAAACTTGTTTTATAAAGCTTTTAATAAGTAAACTTTATGTTTATATATTAGCTTATTGTTTTTTAATTTTTTATGCTTTTATAATTTTTTTAGTTCTTTAAGATTATAAGCTTATTATAGCTATATATTTATAAAGTCTTTAAGTATAGTTTTAATCTTTAGGTTTTTATTTTATTGCAGATATAATACTTAAATGTTTTTTTTTAGCACTTTAAATCCTTTTTAACTTTGTTAATTAAGTATGTTTGCTTAAATGTTTTTTTTTCTTTTAATGTAATATATTTTAAAGTTAAATTTAAAAAAAAAAACTATTTAATTTTTATATTGTTTAGTAATTTCTTGTATAATTATAAATTTTATTAAGTTTTAATAATTTAAGTAAATTTTAATAAGCTTTATAGTTTTTATAAAAAATAGTTTTTACTTTTTAAGTGCTATAATAATTGCAAATAGTTCTTTGTTATATATAAAGTATTATAATGTTACGTTTTATAGTGCTTTAAAGTAATAAGCTACTAAGTGCTATTTTTTATTGTTTTTTAGTTGTTTTAAAACTTTTATAATTATACTATTTAAAGCATTTATTTTTAGTTTTTTCTTTTTTTGTAAATTAGGTAATTTAATTATAAAGTTAAAAATAACTTTTAGTTTTAGTTCTTTAAAAGCTTTTCGGGCTTCTTTTAAAATTAAAAAAGACCTTTTTTTATATTTTTTCTTTATATATTTTATAAAATAAAATGCTATTTTTTTAAAGTTTTAAATCAACATTTAAACATAGTTTAAAAATCTTAATGCTTATTATATATTTATAACAATAGCTAAGTTAAATATTTTTTAGTTTTATATTATATTAATTTTTAATTGTTAAATTTATATTTATTTTAAAATAATTATAAATCTTAAAAAGTTAATTTTTTATATATGCTATATATACTTTTTTATGTTAAGTTATAATTTTGCTTGTTTAAGTGTTTTTAATATTTAAGTTATATATTTCTTATGTTTTTTTAGTGTTTTAAAGTAAATTAAAATATTATTTAAGTAAATAAACATAAATTTATTTAAAAATTTTTGTAGAATTATTATTATTATATATTAAAAACTAGCTAATATATTTTGTAGTTTTTATAGCATAATTATATATTTATATAGTTTATATATTGTTTATATAGCAATTTTCCATTTTTTTTCTTTAGCTATTTTAATAGTATAATATTTGTTTAAGATATTAACTACTATAAACTATTTTATTTAGCTAATATTTTCTTTTATAGTTATTAATAAAGTAAAAAAATATTTATTTGCAATAATAATTATGTTTAATAGTTAATAATTAACTATTATTTGCTATATTAGTTTTTTTTTTTTATTAATTAGTTGTTTTTTATTTTTTATTTTAAGTATTAGTACTATAAAGTATTTAACAAATAACTAAAACTTTCTTAAAAATCCTTTTGCTAAATTTTTTTAAATGTATTTTTATAAAGCGTTTATTTTGTTTAAGCTTATGTAGTATACTTAATAAAGCTTTAGTTAATATTTTTTTTTAATAAAAATGTAGTAGTTTTATAAGCTATGTTTAAAAAGTTCTTTTTTTTTTTTTTTTTTAAATAGTTTGTTAAATTTGTAATATACTTTTAGTATTCTGTTTAGAATTTTTTTTGCAATTTTTCTGATTTTTTTGCTTTATTTTTTACTTTTTTACTTAATAGTTTTAGCTTTTTATTAAATTAAAAGGTTGCTAGTTTTTAACTATAATATTTCCAAAATAATGTTATAATTAAATATATTAGCAATATTTAATACAATTTATTTTTTATGTTTTTATATAAATATATTAAGAAGTTTAGTTTTTTTAAGTATATAACTGTTATTATAGCTAAAAATACTTTTATTAAATCTTTTAATCTTTTAAGATTTTTGCTTGTATTTTTAAAAAATTTTATTTCGTTTTATTACTTTAAGTAAAATTATATTAGCTTATGCTTTTAAATTAATTAAAATATTATATTTTTTTTTAATATATAAGTTTAACTTTAAACTAATTTTTTTAGTTATTATATTAAACTTTATATAAAGCTTTAGTTTTTTTAGCTATTTGCTACTTATTTAATAAGTGCTTATTTTATTTTTTGATTTTTTTTTATAAAATGTTTAAATATTTGTTTTATTTAATACTTTAAACGTTATTATACTTTATTTTGTTTTTGTTTTTAGTTAAGCTTTAAATTATAGTTTTTAAGCTTTTTTGCTTTTAGCAATTATTTTTTAATACAATTATGCTTTAATTAGCTAATAATATTTATAGCAGTTATTTTTATATTTTTTTAAAACAATATTATAAATATAACTGCTGTTTTTTTTAAATATTATAAATTTTTATAGATTTTTATAGTAAACTAAAGTTATAACTAATTATTTTACTTTATAAAGGTTTTTTATTTTTATTTTTGCAATTTATTTAAAAAACTAATTATTTTTTAATTTATTAAGTAAATATTAGTAGCAATAGTATATTATATAGCAATTTTATAGTACTTTATTATATTTTAAATTTTTTAGTTATAAAATATTATTATTGTTTTTTATTATAGTTTTATTATAGTAATAATTTTTAGCAATTAGTTAAATTACTAGTTTTAGTTTTTAAAACATATTAGTTTTTATATTAATTATTAGTGTTTTTTGGTTTTATTATATTTAAAGCAGTTTAAACTATAAAAATACTTTGTTTATTTTTATTAGTTTTTTTTCTATAGTATTTTTTATAGCTTTTAATTTTATTTATTTTTGTTTTAAAGTTTTATAAGTTTTATTTCTTTAAGTTTATTTAATAATTAAATGCTTTAATAATTTATAATTAGTTTAGTAATTATATTATTTATAATTGCAGTTTTATTTTTTTAAACATAATTTTTCTTTAAGCTATATTTTAAGCTTTAATAGTTTAAAATCTTTATAATTTTATAAGTTTGCTAACTATATTAATTTATTACTTTTTATTATTTATTACTTTTAGTTAAACTATTTTTTTAAGTTATATATTAAATAACTTTAATTGTTTATATAATAAATATATCTTTTTATAATTTGTTTTAATAATTGCAAAGCTTTTAAATAATATTTGCATGTTTGTTTATTTTAACTTATATAAATAAAGCATTTAGATTTATTTAGTATAGCACTTTTGTTTTAATTTAAAATAGCAATTTTATACTTTTGCTTTAAAAATATATTTTTTAAATTGCTTTGTTGTTTTTTGTTGTTTTGAACTTTTATAACTTGTATTTTTTTTTTAAGCTAAAAAATCTTTTCCTTTTTATAGCTTTTTTTTCTGTTTTTTTTCTTAAATTAGCATTATTTTTAAAAATATTCTTTTTTTTTGTAGTTATAACATTTAACTTTAAACATGTTTTAAGATTATTGTTTTTAAACTTTACTAATTTGTTTAAATCTTTATTTAATATTTTTTTAAGTGTTTTTTTTTCTTGTTTTTTTTAGTTTTTTTAGTTTTAAAGTACTAATTAAATAATTATTAATTAATTATAATAGCTATATTAATATACATATTAATTTTTGCTAGTTTATTTATTTTGCATAGTTTATTTTAAACTTAAGTTTTAAGTTTATTATAAAATAAATAAAATAATGCAAGTTTAAGCAATTTTAAAATTGCTACTAATTGTTTAAATTTTATAGCATAATTTACTACTACTTTTGTTTATTTTAAGCAATAAAGTGCTTTTTTTACGTGTTCTACTTTTTAAGTGTTTTTAAATAATGCTTTTATTTAATTTTTAAACTTAACGTAATTTTTAAAAATCTTTTTTATTTTTAGCTTAAAATTAGTTAATTTATTAGCTTTTAAAAAATCCTTTAAAATAAGTTAAAACTATTTTAATATTTTTTTTAATAGAAATTATAAAATAGTTATTATTTTTTAGTTTTTTTTTATAATAGTAATAAAGTGCTATTTTAAATAAAGTTTAGCATAAATTAAAAAAGCTTCTATATTTATAAATTTATTATAAAGCTTTAAAGCAATAAGTTTAAAACTTTTAATATTTAGCACTTTTAATATTATAAATAATTTTAATAATAAAAGCAATAATAGTAATAAAAAGTTAAGTTTTTTATTTTAAGTTATTATTTTAAGTATAATAATAATAAAAATAAATATTAAGTTTGCTAGTAATAATATTAGCATTAATTATAATATAATTATTTGTTTAAAATCTTAACTTATTGTTATAATAATAATTATTATTACTGCTTTAATTATTATAACTAATATTTAAGCTATTTTTTAGGTTAAAACAATTAGTTTACTTTATAGCGCTAGCATTAGCGTTAGTTTTTTTTTATTACTATTACTTAACTTTTTTTTTTTTACTACTGCTTTTTCTTTAATAAAAATAGCTAATAAAAGTGCTAAAGTTTATTGTTTTAATATATTACTAGTTTTAAAAGTTTTTAAAATCTTTAAACTTAATTTTTAACTTTTTATTTTTAATAATATAACTTAGATTTAGTTTATTAGTTATTAAGTAAAGTTTACTTATATAATGCTATTTAGCATTTTTATTTTTTAAATATTTTTTAAGTATGCTTTTAAAAGTTTATTTTATAAACTAACTATTATTTAACTTTTTTATACTAATACTTGTTTTATATGTTAAGTTTTATTAATTAAAAAGCTATTAAAATATAATAAACTTATTATATATTAATATAATAAGTTTGCTTTTAAGGTTTTAATTTGCAAGTAATAATAGGATTTTTAGCAGTAATCTATTAAAAAAGTTTTTAAAGTACTTTTATTACTATATATTAATAAAGGTCTTAAAGGATTAAAAGTAATAAATATATTAATGCTTAGTAGTTATAAAAAAATAAAATTAATAGCTAAAAAGCAAAAACTAAATAAATAACTAAATATAAGCAATATATAATTATATAAATAAAAAAAAAGTAAAAAAAACAAAAACCCTTTTTTAAATTACCGTAAGTTTAATAAGCACTAAATTATTATAAGCTTAGTAAGCCTTAAATTACTGTAAGCTTAGTAAGCTTTAAATTACTGTAAGCTTAATAAGCTAAATAAGTTGTTACATAATTTAGCTTTAGTTAACATAGGTGCAAAGTATATATAAAAGCATTAAGTCGCTCTAAAGGCCACCTTAATGCTAATTTCGTAACATAATTATACTTTAAGGCTAAAATAATAACAGCAATAATAATAACAGCAATAATAATAATAGCAATAATAATAAAACGAAATTTAATAATAAAACAAGATTTAAACAATAAAACTAAATCTAATAATAAAACTAAATTTAATAATAAAACCGAAAATAATAGTAGTATTAATAATAGTAATGCTAATAATAATAATATTAACAATAATAGTAATACTAAAAACAAAGGTAATTTATATATTACATTTAAGCGTTTAGTAAGCTAAGCGTTTAATTAAAGCAAAAATATGTTTTAAATAAAAAAACAAGCTTGCTTAATTTTAAATAAACTTAGGTTTAAAAAACGTTAATATGTAATAATACTAATTATTATTTAAAGTTTTATACTTTTTTACTAAAAGCTATAAAATTAATTGCTTATAATTTATATTAAGTTATAATATATATATATATAATTATAACATAAGTATTTTTAAGTAAATTTGCTTTATATATATATATATATACGCACGCTAAAGTAAATAATGCTGCTTTTAATTAATTAATCGAAGTTAATTAGTTAAGTTATTAAAACTAACTTATAGTAGCTAGCTACGTTTAATTAGCTTAATTTAATATGCTTTTTTAATTAAAGCGCTATAAATTTCTTAATTATTAAAATTAAAACTACTTTAAAACTTACTGTTTTTGGTGTTTTATAAGCTATAAATTCGAAAATCTTATATAAATATTTTCTTAGGATTAATAAACTTACATAAAACTTTTTATACTTATGTTTTAAAGCTAACAAAGGTTAATAAATATATAAAAAAATTAACTTTAGTTAATTAATAAAATTATGCTTAATAGCTATAAAGCATATTAAGCTTATTTAATAAACTAAGTGTAGTGTTAAAACATGCTAAATTTATTAAATCTTAGTTTATACTAGGTTTTACCTTTACTACAAATAAACTTTAGCATAACTAATAATTATTAAAATTAAGTAATTTTAATTAATTAATTAGCTAATTGCATTAAGTTTACTGCATATAATAATTGCGTAAAAAGCTATAGCTATTAAAATTAAGTAATTTTAATTTTAATATATGTTAAGCTAACTGCATTAAGTTTACTGCATAAAAAGCTATAGTTATTTATTTATTTATATATTATATTAATTAAACTAATCTTAACTGCAAGTTAGTTTAACATATAACTACTAATATTTAAAGGCATTTATATATTACTTAATAATAAAAAAGTAATAATATACTATAAGCTATTATTAATATAAAAGGTTTTAGTAATTACACATTTATTAATTAACTATATAAGCTATAAACTAAGCACTAAAAATATAAAAGCATTTATTAGTTAATTATTATATAAGCTATAAACTAAGTATTAAAAAGTGCTAAAATATATAAAGGTATATAAAAAGTAATAGCACGTTTATTAAGTTAATTATGCAAGTTATAAACTAAGCATATTAGTTAATTATATAAGCATTTATTAGTTAATTATGCAAGCTATATTAAAACATATAAACAGAAAATAATAATTATTATATAAGCATTAAAACTAATAAATTTATAGTTAAGCTAATAATGCTAGTTTTAAAAAACATGCAAGCTATAAATAAAGCACTAAGCTATGCTAAAATAATGTTAATTATATAAGCTATAAGCATTTATTAGTTAATTATATAAGCATTTATTAGTTAATATATAAGCATTTATTAGTTAATTATATAAGCATTTATTAGTTAATTATGCAAGCTATATTAAAACATATAAAAGCATACAAAAAGCTACGCAAACATTTATTAATTAATTATATAAGCTGCAAATAAAGCATTAAGCTATGCTAAAATAACATTAATTACGTAAGTTATAAGCATTTATTAATTAATTATATAAGCATTTATTAGTAATTATGCAAGCTATGCTAAAACATATAAAAGCATATAAAAAGTAAAAAACAAAGCATTAAAAAGTGCTAAAATAAAAACTAGTGATTAATTATATAAGCATTTATTAGTTAATTAAGTGTATAAACAAAGCACTAAAAAGTGCTAAAATAACTAAGTTTAATAATTTATTTTAGGTGCCTTAGATTAGAAACATAGAACAGCAAGCTGCGCTTGCTGCAAGCTACGACCTACTTTTTTTAAGGGCCTGTGCAGATGTATTTGTAGGTCTAAAGCCTACGTTCTATATATTTTAGTCTAAAGCACCTTTGTTGATTTTTAAGCTAAGGTTTACTTTGCATACGTATATATACTACTTATACCTATAAACTATTCGTTAATAAACCTTAAAAATAATAATTATAACATTGCTTAAAGCTTTTTATAATAATATTTATATTTAGTACTAACTTTATAATTAAAATACTTTATTATATTATAGTGTTTTAAGCTTAAACAGTTAAAAGTTAAGCTTTATTTATTAATTTATTAATTAGTATTATTTTTTTACTTTATTATAAAACTGCAAACTTTTAATAATTCTAGCTTTAGCTTAATTAATAGTTACTTTTTAAAAAAATTAATAGCTTTAAAACTTTTAAAATTTATTAAAAAGCTTAACAAACTAAATAAACTAGCTAATAATATAATATTAAAGCATTTACTTAATAATTATATTTAGTATTTTATATAGCATATTTTGCTATAATTAAAATATAACTAATAGTATATATTAAAATATAACTTTATATAAGCTATTATTAATGCTATTTTAAATTATTATTAATTTAACAAATTATATAAGCTTAAGCTTAAAGTTAAATAAATTAAGTTAATTTAGCATATAATATTTTGTTATAATAATATTATATTAATAGCTTAAATTAGTTATAAAAAAAGCATTATGTTATAAACTATTTTAGTTATTATATAAAGCATAATAATTTTATAGCTATGCTTATTAAAACAATTAAAACATAATTAATTTAATTTAATTGCTTAAATTTTTAACACTTATTTATTATTAATAATAAATAATATAATAAAAGTTAATTAATATTATATAAGTAGTTATAAAAATATATTTTTATTGTTTAATAAAATAATATTATATAAGCTAAATTAGCTTTAAAACGTTTTATATATGTTATTTTTAAGTTTAAATAAGCTACTTAAAAATACTTTATTAATTTGTTTTATAACTTTTTGTTTAATTAAAAAATTACGTTTATAACTATTAATAAGCTTTATATAGTTTATTAATAAAAAGATTTCTAAATTATATATTTTAATATATATTATATAAAAGCATTAGTTCTATAAAATATATTATAGTTTAGCTATATTACTATATTAAGCTTAAACGCTTAAAAGTTTATATTATTTAAAGCTAAATTTTAATAGCAAAGTATTTATTTAAAAAAACTACAATTTATTTATGTTTTAGTTAATTAGCTTAATATATTTTTTATTGTTTATTTTATAAAAAAAAATACTATTATAAAAGATTATTAGTAATTAAGTTTTTTAATTAATAAAATATAATATAATATAACATATTTAATTCTTAAAATTATTATTTTTATAAATAGCAAAAAAAAGCTTATTGCTATGTGCTATTTTTTAATAATATAGCTTTAAAAGTTAAAGTTTATTTTAACTAAAATAAAGCGCTTTATTTAAAAATATAATATAAATATACGTTTTAATAATTAATAGCAATTATATAACAAATTTATAAAGCTAAACTTTTTTTATTAAATTATGCTTGCTATTATAGCTTTTAAAATAAAAATAAATATTTATAATATAATGCATATTATTTAATTTAGCTTTATTGCTTTTAAAAACTTTTTAAACTTATTATAAAAGTTTAGCTAAGCTATTTAAAATAGTATAATATAAAAAACAGCATTTTTTTTTACTTTTTATTAATATTTTGATTTATTAAAAGCGCAAAAAATTAAGCTTTTTAAACTAAAGCATAAAAAAAAACTACTAAAAAACAATTAAAATAATTTGCGTTTTATAATAAATATAAGCAATAATACATTAAAAAGCTTAATGTTTAGCTATATATAGTTTATATTATTAAACTACTAATTAATTATAACTAATAAGCTTAAAAATAAAAATAGTTTAATAATTAACTTTAAATTAAAATAATTTAAGCTAGTTAAGTTTACTAAGTAAACTAAAACTAAACTAAAGTTTAAAAATAAGCTATAAGCTATTTAGCTAAGCATATATAAATTTATAAATGTAAAATGCTTTAAAAAATATACTTTATAGTTTTTATAGCAGCTAAATAATAAAAATCTTAAAAAGCAAAAAAATATATAATAAAAAATATGCTGTAATTTATATTATTATAACTTTAACTAACTATTAAAGTTATTATTAAAAATATGCTAGCAATTTATGCTTTAAAAAGGAATTATTTTTTAGTTTTTATAGTAAAAGCTTTAAAAATTTTATATAAAACACTTTGCAAACTTATATTAATACTTAAACTTTGCTATTAATAGCATAACAAAATATTTTATGCTAAAAAAGGTTTAATAATATATTGCTGCTATATTTAATAAAATAATTAATATAAATATTATATTTTTTTTAGTTTATAATATTATAAAAATATTTAAATAAAATAAATAGGAAAAATATAGCTATGTTTTATATGCTAAGCTTTTTATAATATATTAGCATGCTTTTAATAAGCATACTAAGCATTTTATAAACAAAGCATAAATTAAAAATGCTATTAAAAACATACTTTATTTAACTTTAAAATTAATATTAAAAATATAAATAAAGCAGCAGTTAAATATTTATTAAACGCTTAATATATAATTAAGCTAGTTAGCTTTATGCTTAATAGCAGCTATAACTTTTGTTTTATTATTTTTAATAAAACTAACTATAGTTATATTATTTTTAAGTGCTTTTTTTATATATATAAATATATTGCTAGCTATAAATTTACTAATATAATTTAAACTACTAAAACATAATAAAAAATTGCTAGCAAATAATAGTTTTAAAAAGCTAAAAAAAAAGCAAAAAAAGTAAAACATATATAATACTTTATATTAATCTATATTTAGCTATAGTTTTTTAGTTTTTTTTTTTTTCTTTTTTGCTTTTTTATAATTAAAAATATATAGCTGCTATTTTTTATTACTTTTAACAAATAGTTTATTTTTATTAGCTAAACTTAATATGTTTTATTATATTAAAATTTTAGTTAATTAAATAACTTTAATATTAAACTTATTAATTTTAGTATTAGCAAATTATTGCTTTTTTTTTGTTAATAAATTTAGCATATTAAAAAGATTATATAACATAGTATAACTATTAATATGTTTTTTAATATTATTATTAATATATATTTTGCAAGCATATTTAATAATATTTTAATTAATAAAAAGAAAAGTATGCTATTTATTCTAATATATTTAAAAGAACTATTTTATATTATTACGGATTAAAGCAATATAAAAGCTTATAATAGCTAATTAATTAAATATAATAAAAACATTTTATATAAAGTTTTTATTATTTTTTATATTAATAACAAAAGCATTATTAATATGCTTTAAAGCTAAATTAATAGCTTTTTATTTGTTTTTAGTTATAATATACTAAATAAAGCTTAATTATAATATTTTTATTATAAGTTTTAGTTTTATAATATTAAAATAAAATAACTAAGCAAAATATAATATTTTTAGTTTATAATTACTAAACTTTTTTTTATAAAAAAAAATAAAAAAATAAAAAATAATTTAATATAACATTTTATAATTGCTAAGCTAAACTGCTATAATTATTATAAATAAATATTTTATAATATTTATATATTAATAATAGTTTTAAAACTTAATGTTAATTAATTTGCTTTTGTTTTAAGTATATTTTTTTGTTTAATTTGCATATTTTAACTATTAAAACTATAAAGCTGCAATTTTTTGCTTAAATAATATAAGATTTATGCCTTTTAATGCTATTTAAATATAGTTTAATTAAACTTTATTAAAAAATAATATATTAAATTTAACTAAGTTATAAATTAAAAACGCTAAAATATAAGCATAAAACTTATTATGTAATAATAGTAAAGCTTAATAATATTAAACTTTATTTTTTTTAATATATTGCTTGTAGCTAAAAAATTGCATGTTATATTTTATAAAAAAATCTTAAAAAGTCTAAAAAATTAATTAAATAAAATTTAGCGCAATATAAAAAAAAGCTAATATAAAAAGCATTTATTATTTATAGTTATATATATTGCTTGCTTTTATTTAAGCAGCTACTATAGTTTAAATAAAAAATATAGTTTTTTAATCTTTATATATTATTATAAGTTATTTATTATAGTTTTAATAATTTAAAATAATACAAAATAAAGTATTATAAACTTAATATACTTTAAATATTTCTTTTTTGTTTTTATAAATAGCAGAAGTTTATAAAATATAGCTAACGTTATTTTATAGTTATGCAATATTTAAAAATAAAGCAAACCTTTTTAAATGTAATAATTTAAATAAAGAATAAACAGCATAAACTAATAAATAATTAATTGCTTTATTTATATAAGCTAAATTAGCATTAAATAAAAAAAAAGCTATTTTTTTTTTAAAAAAAGTAGTAATATACTATTATAACTATATAAATAAGCTAAGCATATTTAAACTAATAACTATAAAATAGTTAATTAAATTTTGCATAATATTTTTATAACTTATGCTAAAATTTTAAATACTATCTTTAAAGTTAAAATTATTATATATAAATATAGTACTTAAGTTATAAATAATATACTTTAAGTTAAGCTATATATTTATTAATTTAAGTATTAAAACATTAGCTAACTAGCTGCTATATATATAACTTTGTTTAGCTATTTTATTTAGCTGTTTTAAAACAAACTTATAGCTAATATATATCTTAAATTAAGCAAAAGTATTAATTACTTAAGTTTATATTTTATTATTATAAAAATAAATGTTAATAAATTACTATAAAAAATTGCTTGTTAAAAGTACATATATATTTAATAATAAAGCTATAATTATATATGCTTAAATAATATAAAAAAACAATATGTTAGCTTTAGTTATATTATAAAATTTATGCCTAGTTTGCTAATTCGTAAAAATACTTAAAAAAAAAGCAGCAAAACGTAAAAATGCGTTTTAAATTTAAAACTAAAAAAAACAAAATAACCTTTTAATTTATTACGTATTATAAACATTTTTAATTTAACAGAGCTTTTTACTAAAAGCCTTAAATGCCTTAAGATTAAATTTAGTAAAGGTTAATTGTTTAAATAAAATAAAAAGCTTGTTTTAAAATGCAAAAATATTAGTAATATTACAACTTATATTATTTTTTTTAAATTTTATTTAAATACTAGCTTTTTAAAAACGCTATTAAACTTTAAAGTTTTTTAATATGTTACCTATTTTGCGTATTTATAGCTTTAACTAATTATTAGTTATAATTTATAATAAAAGCTATTTTTTTAAAAACTAACAAAAATTATAGCTTTAATTATAATTGCAATACTAATACTTTTGCATATTTGTTATAACTTATTGCTAGCATATAAAATTAAATTCTTTATTTAAGTTATTACTTTTATAATTAGAATTATTTTTAAAGTTAAAAGCAATAAAAGTAATATTAAAAAAGTTAGTTAATTTAAATATAAAAAGTAATATAAATGCTAATATAGTAAACTATACAAGCAAGCAAAGTAATTGCAAAAAAAACAATAGTAAAAAAAACAATATTTCGGTCGAAAAATCTATAGTATGCAATATAACAACAACTAAGCGTTAAAAAAATACAAAAAAAATATAACTATATGCAAAATACAATAATTAATTAATTAGGTATAACTTTAAACAGATTTAAAGTTGCTACATAAATAAATTACGGTTTATTGTTTTTTAAATAAAAACATAAGCAAAAAAATCAACATAATTACTTTAAACCAAAATTTCAAGTTTATATTAAGAAAAGTAAAAAAGGTTATAATTAGTAAAGAGGTAGTATAGCTAAAGAGGTATAAACGCAAGGACCATTTTGGTTTAAAGCACTTAAAATAATTAATAATGCACTTAATATTTATTAATTAATTATATAAGCTATAAACAAAGCACTAAAAAGTGCTAAAACATATAAAAAGTAATAATAATTATATATTTATTAGTTAGTTATATAAGCATTTACTAATTAATTATATAAGCTATAAACTAAAACTAGAAATGCTAAAATAATTAAGTTTAGTAATTAATTATATAAGTTATAAGCATTTATTAGTTAATTATGCAAGCTATACTTAAAAGTACTAAAATAACTAAGTTTAAACGTTTATTAAAAACATTTATTAGTTAATTATAAAAGCTATAAATTAAGCACTAAAAGTGCTAAAACATATAAAAGCATTAAATATTTACTATATATAAAAAGTAGTAAACATTTATCACTTATAATTAATTATGTAAACATTTATAAATAAATATATATAAGTAAGCATTAAAGTGCTAATTTAGCTAGTTTAATAATTAATTAAGTATAAAGGCATTTATTAATACTAGTTAATTAAAAACTAAGTATATAAGCTATAAGCTAAAGTTAAGTTTAATAAAGTTAATTGCATTAAAAGTGCTAAAATAACTAAGTATTAATTTTGTAAGTTAATTATATAAACATTTATTAAACTAAGCTAATATAGTTTATATAAAAGTTTTATTAAAGGTTAAATTTAAAGCACTTAATATACTAAATATTTTAATTAATATATAAAAGTTTCTTAAGAGCTTATATATATATTTATATTTTTAGCAAATAATATTAATAACTAATGTTAGTTTTATTAAGTTATTTTTATAATAATTAAAGCTATATTTTTTATATTTAACTATTTTAAAAAATCCACTATTTAAAACATAACGCTTAATTATTACTAAAGGTTTATAGTTTAATGCTAAACTTAAAATAAAAAAATAATTATTAAACTATATAAACTTGCTTAAATAAAAAAACAACAGTGAAATAACAATAAAAGAAAATATACGCTAAGGATTATTTGCAAGCATATAAGCAGTCTTTATATAGCATATATTTATAACGGACTTATTATATACCAATATAACGGGTTTGCTTTTAGGGTCTTGATTTGCAAGTAATAATAGAATCCTTAGCAGTGGTTCGTTAAGGAGGTTTTCGGGGTACTTTTACCACTATGCATTAATAAAGGTCTTAAGAGATTAAAAATAATAAATATATTAGTACTTAGCAGTTATAAGAAAAAATTAATAGCTAAAGAGCTAAAACTAAGTGAATAATTAAATATAGAAAGTATATGATTATATAAACAAAAAAGAGGTAAAAAAAGCAAAAACTTTCTTTAAATTATTGTAAATTTAATAAGCACTAAATTACTGTAAGCCTAGTGAGCTTTAAATTACTATAAGCCCGGTAAGCTTTAAATTACTGTAAGCTTAGTAAGCTAAGTAAGTTATTACATAACTTGGCTTTAGTTAGCAAAAAACTTTTAAAGTATATATAAAGGCATTAAGTTGCTTTAAAGGCTACTTTAGTGCTAATTTTGTAACAATATTTACTTTATTAAACTAATAAGCTTTTTAAACATATAAAAACTTAATAAAAGTATACTTTGTTTTATAGTAATAAATTAGCCTTTTTAATAAGTTAAGTTTATTATGCTTTAATATTTATACTTAATTTAATAATAAATTATAACTATAAACAATAGTTAACTTAAAAAAATCGAGGTTTTTTAAGAAATATTAAAGATTTTTTATTATTACTATTATTATTATTATTACTATATTAGCAATTAATTGTTTATATATATTAAGGCTTTATAAATAAACTTAATTTTTTTAACTAAATATAATAGCTTAAATAATAATATAAGGTATATATATATGGTTTATGCTTATTAATACTGCAGTATATAGCTTTTCTTTAAATATTTATGCTTTTTTTTGCTAGCAGTAAATGGTTTTTTTTTAGGTATTTTAGTATGCTTTTTTTTGCTAGCATGCAAGTTTTAGCTTAAATAATATAAAGCTATAATGCAATATATAACCTTTTTTTAAATGTTTTTACGTTTTTTTGCTAATAATATATAGCTTTTTTTTAAGTATTTATGCTTTTTTTTGCTAGCAATAAATAGTTTTTCTTTAAATATTTTAATATGCTTTTTTTTGCTAGCATACTAGTTTTAGCTTAAGTTATATAAAGCTACAATATATAGTTTTTCTTTAAATATTTATGCTTTTTTTTGCTAGTAATATATAGTTTTTTTTTAAGTATTTATGCTTTGCTAATAATATATATGTTTTCTTTTAAGTATTAATGCTTTTTTTTGCGTTTTTTATTTATTTTGTAGCAAAAAGCAAACTAAAAAGTTTATGTTTTAACTGCTTAATTATAAATAATTTTTTAAGTAAAACTAACCTTTATAAATAAACAGCTTAAAAGTTTTAAATATTTTATTAAGTTTTAATTTTTTTTATTACTGCTATTATATTATTATTTTTTATTACTTTTTTTTACTTTATATTATTTTATAAGCATAACAGTTTAAAAATAACTATAATAAATATAATTTTATAAAAAGCTATTAATGCTACTATTTATATTAATAAAATAAAACTTATTTATATAATTGCTATATGTTTACTTTATTAATTATAAGCTAACTAAAAACTTTATAGTTTATAATAGCAATTTTTTAAATTTTTTTTATTAAAAAAAAAAAAAATATATATAATAATAATTTTTAGCTATTAGTTTTTAGTTAATTTAATAACATTACTTTTATTTTTAATAATATTAATATTATACTTAATATTAAGCTTAAATTAATTATTTTTTATAAATTTATTAAAAATAAGTTTTATAATATAGTTTAAAATATATTAGCTTAATACTTATAAAATATATATGCTTTTAAGTTTAAAGTTTATTATATAAGCTATTAATTTTATTATAATAAAAGCACTAAAAAAATTATTAAAGTTTACACAAAAGCATACGCTTAAATTAATAAAAAAGCAACTTAAGCAAATATTTAAAAGCAAAATAAACAAAGTAATAAGTATAAAAAAATAAAAAACAATACATAAAGTAAATTAAATAAATTGCATTTAAAATTAAAAATATAACATATAACTAAAGCTAGTTTTTTAAAAAAAGATTTAACTTTATTTATTTAAAATATAATAATTTGTTATACTAAAAGTTTATATAGTTACAAGTAGTATATAAATAGTTGTAGTTAATAGCTAATATTTACAAGTAGTTGTAGCTAAGTGTATGTTTCTTTAATTAATAATAGCAGCTTCGATAAATAATATATCTACATGCAGGTGCAAGGCAATATAAAGGCATAAGTCCTGCAATGTAAAGGCATAAGTCCTGCAATGTAAAGGCATAAGTCCTGCAATGTAGAGGCATAAGTCCTGCAATGTAGAGGCATAAGTCCTGCAATGTAGAGGCATAAGTCCTGCAATGTAGAGGTAAGCAAGTACATATACTCCTAAAACAACTCCCAAGACATGTCTTAAGAGCTAAGACTTCACCCAGAGCAGTAAATCGGAACTCCAGCAGGAAAGGTGAGCCTCTCACCTGCAGACTAAATAACTCCGATATGCTTGCCACACCCGCGAATTTTGGGAGTCTGGATGCGGAGGTCTTTTACCCCTCCCGGTTGGAGAAGACGGTAAAAGACATGAATATGCTTTATCAATATTTGCCTAGTTTCAGGAATGAGATATTTGATGCTGATTTATTGATTTCGGACTGGCTTATTGATGCCTGAAAAGCCGAGGTCACAACTATAACAGATATAGAGAGTTCGAGGTAGTCTAAGTGGATAATCTGAGGCAAAGACGACTTGGGAGACTACGAAAGTGTTAAAATAGGCATACGAGACTGATATTAAACATCCATTGCCCCTCATAACATTTTCCTATGCGAGTATGATGACTTGGCATAGAGTAGTTCTAGATGCCTAATTAGTTAAATATGTAACGGATACATATAATAGACAATGAACACATCCGTCAGACTAAAAAACATAACCGCCATGGCATTTGAAGTGTGTGAGTCGAAGTGCCCCTTTCCACGAGTAGATTGAATCCGCCGAGCGCTGGTCCCGCCTGAGATCCGCTTCATCCACACTTCTAGGTTCCACGCCGCGGGGTTGCAGCAGCTATTAGCCCGTATTCGGTATCGCTCGGAGGATCTACTGTGTATAGGTAGATGCGGTACGGACATCGTGGGACCGAGATAGTAGGCCCTGACCAAGAGGATAGAGGGCTTAGCGCCGGTATATAACGGCCTCAAACTTGCTCATCCAAATCACCTCGAACGATGTTGGATCATGGGTTAGTCTAACTCGCACATTCTTATAGATTCTGTTCTTTACTCGAGATTTAGAAATTCTAATTTAGTCTTATGTTGTTATAACTTGTTCTATATCGAAAAGGTTAGAAAAGCATGCTTTACCTTTCATTCATGTCATAATTAGCGAACACGCATATAGGAACTCCTTGGGAATTGTGAAGATCCTGGATCTGCTATCACTGCTATAAATCATCTTCAACGCCTTCTTGTGCGACTCTTGGGAATTTAGACTCAAAACCAAAGCTTCACGTGTGCGAATAGAAATCAGCAAGCGATTAGCGAAAAGAATGGAACACCCTGTGTCCATTCGGGAAAGTGACCCGAAACTCGAATATGGTACCGTCGTTAAACTGGCCCAAGCCTCTAGCACCTCAAGCCACGATGTTGAAAATTCTCAAACGAATGTCGCTACTAAAAGCCCCCTGAAGACGAAGAGAGCCTTGTGGGCGTGGTTATTAGTGTGCTTTTCTGTAAGTCGTCTTCACAATAATCCATCTCTTATACTCTATGATCGTGGGATAATTGCTAACCATATGCGCAGACAGGGCCAACAAATGGGGTGGCTGGAAGATACATTCCCGCTGTATTGCAGTCCGTCGCAAACGCCGTCGGTCATATACCTGGAACGGACAAGCCGTGTGCCACTCGTGGCACGATTGTCTGCGTCGTCCCCTTCGGCCCTGGAGAAGTTGACTACAACAGCTATATCCTTTATCTCCAAGCCATCAGTAGATCAATCGAGGGTGTTCTGACACTCTTAGTTGCTGGAGTAGCCGATTATGGCCGTGAGTAATTTGACCCTTTACTACCCGAACCTCTTGGTTCCTTCAAGAAGAGAATCTCAGACGTGTCCTCTTTAGATTATCGGAAGAACCTCATGATCGTCAGCATTATCCTATTTGGAACTTTCGCACTACCCTTTGCGTCCTTCAGGGAAAAGACCTACGAAAATCTCGTTACCTACTCGTCTCTATGGCTCACGCTGGCAGCCGTTTCCGCAGCCTACGGCACGATTGAATCTTCTTATATACCACTGTTTATGCGCGAGTCTGGCTGGTTCGACAGGACGGCGACAACGTCTGACTCTGCCACACCAGGAGGGAACGAAGTGCGCCACAAGTCGCAGATGAATATCGGCACTAAGACTAGTGTTCTCGCGCTTGTTGCCGGAAACCTCGGATCTATCCTATCTCTCCTGATTGGTGTCATCATCGCCAACACCAGTATGTCGGGGCCAAAAGATGGTTATCTGTCCTTCCTTATCGCCATCACCGTTGGTGGTTCTATAACAGTCGTGCTCGGAGCTATTGGTTGGTTCTTCGTACCCTCTGTCCAGGGCCCCAAGGCACCGTCGAAGAACCTGGCTTTCTTAGCTCTCAAGAATCGTACGCCTATTCCAACAAACTCTAGTACCTGGCTTTGCTAACACTGTCGCAGAAGTCCACCTCTTCAAATCCTTTCGTAGGTACCCGGAACCCTTCAAGCTCTGCATCGGCTGGGTCCTCTGGAACACGGCCAGCAGTAATTTCCAATCGGTTTTAGGTCTGGCATTCCGAGAGGTAAGCGGATTAGGTACTGCTGACCGTCTCTACACTGTATACTCCTTTCTAGGGGTTGTAATTGCGAGTCTCGGTTCTCTTACCTGGATGTTTGTGTATCCGGCTCTTCCATGGAAGATGAAGAGCTACGCCTACTCATTCCTTGGTATCCACGTGCTCTGGTGTCTTTGGGGGACTCTAGGCATTAGCAACAATGTTCCTATTGGATTCAAGCATACCGCCGAATTCTGGGTCGAACTCGCGCTACTCAATCCTGCCACAAGCGCGTTGCGCGCCTGCAATCGGGTCATGTATGCGGCCATGATACCCAGGGGTAAGGAGGCGCATTTCACTGGCCTTGAAATCACGCTCGATCTTGCGACGGGTTGGATCAATCCGTTGGTGCAATCCGTGATTCAGAATGCCACGCATAATTTGCGTTATCCCTTGCTACCCAATTTGTTTCTCTTCTTGGTTGCGAGTGGCTTCTATCTCTGGTTTGATATGGACAAAGGCATTGAAGATTCGATGAAACCATGGGAACAGAATGTGGTGGAAGAACAGAATTAAAAGTTTAGAGCAGTTAATATTATGCTCCTCAGAACTAGGCCTAGCATACGTATAATAGTATAAAAAAGACTACAAAACTCCGTACTCGGCATCGGTATTGCTGAGCTAGATGTGCATTTTCTTAGACTATGCAGTACGACAAAGCGATTTTGAAGCTTACGAAACATCGTGGAAAGCTGACAAGATAGATATGACAACTAGAGTGATTCGGATATTAACAGCTCTAGCCCTAGATACAGTCTTTCTACTAGACGGTAGTAGCTCAATTGAGCGTCTAAAGACCTTTCATCCTAATAAGGTACAGATAGCACTCGTTGCCCTTTCTACCTATCCGCCGACACTTCCTAGTGGTATAAACGATATCCTACTTCCTAGCAGGCTGATACTATGCAAAGTTGCTTCACGCCGAAGGCGATTTACACACTCCCTTGTGGAACGGCCAGTTCGCTCTCTGGCATTCAGGAGAACAGTACTTCTGCTTCTTACACCGCGAACAAGTCAAAAGTTCCTTGCCGTTCTTACCCTTAGTCTTTCCACACGTCCCACACGTATTGGAACTTCTAGCCATCGCGGGGATATTCGTCTCGTCTGCGAACGGCGCCCAAAAGGGAGGTGAGATCGCTGCTCGCACCGCGTATTTCGATGCGAGACTCCAATTCGGCACACCGCGTATGAAATCATCCGGAAATTTTCCGTCGCCGCAAGTGCATATGAGCTTCGTGCCTAGCTCTAGGGCGAGAGGCACCCGGCCTGCCGTCGCGTATTCGCAGTCATCTCTATGAGGCCACTCTCTGCATCGTTCGACGTATGCGGGTAGGACGTGCTTCCAGAGTCGCAGTTCTTCGTTGTTGACTCGGATGCTGATGAGGCCTTTATGCGATAGAGGACCTAGGAAGGTGGGGAGTTTTGGTATGATTTCATCGTATAATGGAAGCACGGCGCAGTCTAGCACGACAGCACGGGTCGCGAGGTCGAAGCGGAGATTAGAAACGAGAATGATGATGTGAATACCGCCATTCCCCGGGTTATCTAAGGCGAACACTCGAGATTTGATTCCCTGAATGCCAGCAAATTGTACGAAAATTGAGAAGATGGATTCCTTGAAGTCAAGGCGGGTCTTCTGACTAACTGATCGGGGCAGATTTGCATTCTGGCGCATTTTTCTCTCATATCCTGACATTGCACCGGCCACGTGCATATTCAACCATTCCAGTTTGCTTGACTGGTTGACATCGATAATGGGGCATTTCTGTATGTCAAGATAGGTCAAATTCCAGTTCACCGGTCCTCCTTTCTGCAAATGGACCGGATACATGAAGTTAGGGTGTCGTTCCCATCCGAAACTTGTTCCCACCGTGGCAAGGAATTCAATAGAGTGAGGCTCACAGGCAAGCTTCGTCGTGAGAACGCCCCCTTCCACCAAGACGGGATAGCCTATTGCCAATGAGGGCTCCTCTCCAAGCGTGATTCCGACTTGGCTGGCTGACAATATGCTTGTCTGAACTTTACAATTGTTCTTCAAAGCGGATTTATAATTGTCGGACTTGAGTTCCACTCGAGTGGCCATGGAGACGATGCGTCCTTTGTTGTTAGCTTGGGCTGTCAAAGAAGTGTTAGTATCCCCTTCATTTAAGCCTTCGACACTTTCTTGCCTGGGTTCAGCAAATCCAGGCGGAGCAGGGAATCTAGTTTGGCCAGGGCTGTATCGAGTGATAAAAACGTTGTTGTCGTTGTCGAGGGTGGTCTTGTAGATGCTCAATTCAAGCCCTAAACTGGTGAGAAATGCCGCTACTGTCACAGGCGTGGAATGGATACCGAAAACTACCTCTGTCTTTCGCGGATCGTACAGCAGGAAAAACGTAGGCACATGGAATGAGACGATAAGTGATGCTGACCCGCCCCAACCTCCACTAGCCGCTTGGACATGGACTTCGAAGGAGTCAGTGTACTTCTCACCCTTCGTTGTTACGTCTCCGAATGTTAAGTGGCAAGCTGGAAAGATATTTTGCCGGCCACCAAGCAACGCTGCATCACTATCTTGAAGAGCGCAGTGGACAGATGGCGTTCCTACTCTGTCACGATCAATCTTTGTGAAAGTACGAAGCGCACTCCTAGGGACCTTTAGCGTGACGCAGACGACTGATGGGATCTCTTTCCAGTCACGCAAATCACCCCATGTTTCATCTATAGGTGTGATTCGAGGCTCAATAAAAGAAAATAATGAGCTGAAGATCATATCGTGTCTCTGGTGCCAATTGAGGAGAGTGACATTGGAGTGGGTGCCGAAGATGTGAAGATAGATGAACAATTCCTGGATATAATTCATTCCCATTGGAGCATTGGGGCGACCCTCGACAAGATCCATGAGAGCCGTGATTGTCTTGTCCCAATCGCAAACCACGCGAGTTTTGAAAAGATGCACGACGGATGCGAAGCTAGCTCGGTGATACCATACCAGAGCCGACGTCTGGAGTGCTTGGAGGCTCATATTTGCGAATTTCAACTTATAATCCTCGTCGCGGAACATGCGAAGGTAGACGTCGTACATAATGTGGGCAAGTTCTTCTTCTTTGAAATAAATCTTTGGCAATCCCACATTATAATTCTTATCTTTCTGGCCGTCCAACACTAACCAGGCGGGACGCTTCCAGCGCGTCCTCAGGTACATCTGTGTAGGGCGACTTGGTTCTGATACCATTTCACCGATGGTATTAGGGAGTTCCTCATCGAAGACTGATAGAGGGGAAGTGTTAGTCCAGTAATCGATTGGGAAAAGACCTAAGATCGATGACATGGTTGCGACGTGACCGCAAAGTAGGTTATCGAGAATCTCCTTTGGGCCCTGATGCAGCTTCACAATAACCTCAGCGTACAGCACCGACGACATAGAGTTACGCAGCAAAGGTGCAGTAGCGGCGAAGAGAACTAAGGATCCGAAGTGGTCGCAGAGGTTAGATGTGTCGATGACATCGAAAGTCAGGGGAGCTTTGCCGGAGACATAGTCGGGGCCGTCGAGCACCAGGGGCCGAGAATCATACTGTTGCCGATACAGACCAGCGGTGTTGGTTCCGGCACAGCACTTCTGATGCATCGTAAGAGCTAGGTTCGAGGCGTCTGCAGTAATGAATCGGAGCGTAATGTTCCCGCTCTGCTTCCGATACGAAGCGGCCCAGTCTCTAAACTCTGCCTTCGCAGTGAAAACGATCTTTTCTCGCCCAGAGAGCCCCTTCAGTTTTTGGGACAACGGGTTCTGCGCTTCGAGCGGCACGCAAGCGAGCGCGAGGTGAAACCCTACGAGCGGATCCGTGCCATAATGAACAGCAGCTTCGTCATCTAGTGTCAGGAACATTGGGTTGGGGAATTTTGCTTCAGCGTTAACTTTTGCGTCTAATTCCAGAGTTCCATGTTTCCAGTAGTAGGAGTGTAAGGCACTGAGGTCGGGCATCGAAGTAATTGCAGCTGGAATCATAGAACGGTATGATGTTCCGATGGCAAGCCCCTTTTTCTTTGCGTTTGCTTGTTGGACGATGCCGTCCAAACGGAGTTTCAAGCGTTTAGCCTCAGCACCTCTTCGATCGATAGCATAGAATGCCCACATGACCCTTACATCTTGTAGAGTGGCCGTATCGCAAAATCGAAGGCGGGAACTGTATTTGCTTTGCTGCCAAGTGTCCATACTAGTGGAGAGATCGTGTAGTTTCTGTGCTTGGGAGCGGAGAAGTTCCAGGGATTTGCTGTCAAGACTCATGTGATAATATAAGCTCCATATCAGATCGTCACTTGAGTCGTTCCCGTCGATGAGGAGGGATAGGAGTAGGATATTTCGAGCTTGAGTTGTGTGTTAGTGGATTCACATGTGCTGCCTGTGGCCTGAGAATGACAAACTAAGATATTACTCACCTAAAATTGCTTTCTGGTTGTCGCAGCAAGTTATGTCCATCACTCGAGCTGCTTGCTCACTGTCAGTCATATACAGAAGGTACTAGATCCATGGGAAATAGTTACCATCGACGCAGCTAGTAAAAAGGATGTTCCGCACATCGCCACACCCAAGGAGAAGGATATCCACGGGCTCGCCTGGAGGGATCGTCTGGGTAAGCGAGACGGCTGGCGTATTCCCGATGGGATAGAAGTATGAAATGATGTTGGCGATTACTGGAGTCAGCATCTTGGCCGAGGATGAGATACAACAGTGCCAGACTAATATTGAGTGGGGGACAAGTTCTGCCGTGATGAGTGTGTCTGGTTTGGTTGAGCGAAAGGGCAAAAGAGGAGATATAAAATTTATGATTTATCTATATTGAATCAAACTGGTCGATGCCTAATCGTTGGCTAGGAGAGGACATCCGTTTGTTCAGGCTGTCTCGACGGGTGAAAGCCTTAGGATCATGCACGTATACACGTTCAGCCACGTGTCAATCAAATGTGCTTTGGCTGCCACGGGATATATCACTTGTTTGCCGGATCTTGATTTGGTGCCTAGGCAGCCTTTGTTGCTATCGACGACGTCGCACACGTCGCGAGTTGGTACAGCGTTTTGCCATATGGTGACGGTAGGTTTCGAAAGCAACACACTTTTCGCGCTCCCATTGGTTACCCTGACACATCCGATGCGGAGATATACATGCTAGGTAAACACGACTGGTAATACTACGTGAGTGGCTTCGTTTGTAATGCAATTTATCATCTAGAATATCATACTTTAGATTGTAAGAACAATAGCCAGACTGTAATCAATAGTCAATCTAGTTAAACATTTCTCAATAAATATAGCCAAGCAAACAATATCTCTTGTTTCCTCCTTCTTCCCTTTTTTTTTTTTTAAAAAAAAAAGTCTATTACCTCTTGAGTGGTGATGGGGACCTCGGATACAGCTTGTTATATTACCAAACCTACGCTTGATTCACTATGAAGGTAAAAACAGAAAAGGGAACCAAGAAACGAAAAAAACCGAAAAGCAAAAATACGTTCATCATGACACATAACTTATACATTGTAATGTAAGCCTCATATATGTCGAGCCAAGCAGAGATGAATGCTGTGGGAGTTATGAGTCACAAAGCCTGCAACCATCAGACAATGAAGTGATTCATAACCGTGCCGCTTGTAATCAGGGTCTGTCTGCCACTTTCCTTTGCAAGTAACCGTGGCTGGTCGTTTGGTCCTGAGTAACATCACTGAATGCTCAGTCTCATCGAGCCTGTATGATGCCGAGAGGCGCATTGATAGCCTATCACATTGCAAGCCTAAGCTTGAACAACATACCCCACTCACTAACCACGCATGTAACCACATAATGTCGTGAAGAACAGTTATGGCAGTTCTTCTGTTATTTTCTTTCATAACTGTTCGTATGAGCTAATGTACATACACAATACGGACTGTAGTTGTGGCAGAGCTAACGGATCTTGGCTGCCCGGAGAAGGGGAAAGATACGTACAGTCGACTTCGGCGTATCCAGGGAGACAGCACGTAGTCGTTCATCTCAGCACGAAAATCTCAAACTTTCATACACTTAATGCCGTAGAGGTAGCAAGGAATACGCTCGACAATGGACAAACGAAAAAAGTACTGTGATTACGGACTTGGAGAAAACAAATATTACCACCCACTAGAAAGGGAAGGAATTGCTAAGACGACCAGAATCTCAAGATATTTCATGAAAAAGCTTCAATTCACCGTTAATATGGAGATATTATTTATTATGTTATATGATCGGATAAGAGAAGCAGGTCAATGATAGCGAGGACCTTGCGAACGACATTAATAGGTATGCGTTATTGGAATATATGTACTGTTAGGAACAGATGGCTCCCATTTTAATGTCTTTGTAATGGGCTTAAATTTGTGTATTTTTCATAGATTCCCTAGTACCTATTGAGGTTGTTTTGTTTCCCTAGCCATACATAGACTAGGTATCAAGTGACTTTGAGACCGTAGGTACCTGGATAAATAGAAATAGGCCATTGAACATTACAGTTTTATAAGAGAAATTATTTACTTATCCGACATCACCTAATGCGCTAGATTTTATCTAGATATCTCGCTCTAAAGATCTCGTGTTCCATCAACAACCAAAGGTGGACCTTTAGGCAAGGTACTTAGTGCTCAGTAGAATATATATTGTAGCTCTTCCCTATAAGTTCTGGACCACCGACCTCACAGCGAGTCAGAACCGCCTAGTAGCCAATAGACACACTTAGGTTTATAAACAGCAGTAGGGCCATTAGGTACATCTAGGGACAGAGTGTGTTCATAAGAGAACGAATAAGATGTGCATATAATATATGCCACTAGGTAATCAACTAAAAAGAAAGAAAGTGAGGACATGAGACCTATGTTATTATTCCTTGTTAGTTAATGATACCTATAAGGATCCAAATAGCCAATGGGACCACTAATAAGTGTTTATTATATATTATTATTATACTAGGTATGTAGAAATGCATTAATTCAGTGGAGGGTGACATCATTCTGACCAAACCAGAGCGTGGCTCGCATGCTTTATTGGATTGGCATGAGGGGTAGCAGCCGATCTTGAAAGAGATTGAGGGTGTGATAATAACAGAAATAGTTTCGGACATCTAGAAGTGAAACTTCAAAACGGATAGGTACCTAAGGTAAAACTAAGATTAGGACTCGGGATTACCTACTCATAGTTAGATACATTAATCCCTATATGTACTGTAATCTATGCCCCTTATCTTAGACGTTATAATTGGGCGGGGAGGTCGCCGATGAAAGAGCCCCTACAAGCGCGCATGTGGTTGACGCTATAGCCGAATGGTCGTGGCGCATAGATGGGCGCGTCTGTGGCGGCTCCAGCATGCTGAGGCGGGGATCTTATAATCTTATAGGCGGTCTAGGCTGTCTCAGGGGCGATAGCGGTGATAGCCCAAGGTCATGCGGCATGCTTCCAGGTTGGCAGACCGACACTCATTTCAACCCTCATACCGCGATCTCGTAAGCTCGACTTCTACTTATCTTCATGACCATCAGCCTAGCACCATTGTAACGACCCGGTATATTGCTGAACTGTCAATTTCTATCTAGAATACTACATTGCTCTCTCGCCTCTACGATTCCATATACACAGCAACTTGAAGTACACTAAACCAGGCACAATGACGACGCGATATAGAGTAGAATGTGAGTATCTTGGAGCTCCGGACTCTCGCCACGATCCCATCCTACCAATGCCTGCTCGTGACCTGACACGCCGCTGTTTGCAGATGCCCTCAAAACACACAGAAGAGATCAATTCATAGGTAACCTCTACCTCCTGCTCACTGCCTCGCTCACTGCCTCGCCCCAGATGGAACACCCTCTTCTAGAGAAAGGAGCCGTGCCCAACAATCCAACCCGCTTAGGCATACCTATAAGCTTCAGGCTGCATGCCTAGCAGCGGGATGCGACAGCACTCCGGCCAGGGAGAGTGAGAGTTACCAATCATGTCGGGCTTGTGCTCCATGATAATGTAATGTGGGCAGAAATCAATCCCATCTTCCAGCACACCCTCTCCCGTTTTCTCCGTCGCAGGTTGACCCTTCATGGCTGACACGGCATTAGAGTGGATCAAAGGATTACTGGCCGTGCCTTTTGTGCTTTACTCGCAGCCGACGGGTGTGTTCGAAACCAATGGTCTCAGCGTTACTCATATGTCGGAGGAGGCGCACAGACGCTATGCCGAAATCATGAGAGATGTCGAGTATATGATTGATGACCACAGTGCGCTTTGTACTCTCCTCCTTGTTCGGCGTGTTAGGAGGCTTACATCCTCGCAGTTGCACACCAAGCACAGTTGAATGCTATCCCGTCCAAATTGAAGCTTCTCGTCCCCCCAATAGGCAACTTCTTCACGAGACTTCCATTGGAGGCGGCATTCAAATTCCAAGATCGGAAACGCTTCATCTCGTCACGGCGTTTCGTCTCTCCATCATTTAACGATGTCCGTCTGATCTTAAACTCGGCGCAGCTGATGGCAGTTACCACGCACGGTAGTCTCAAGCTCGCAACCTTTGATGGAGACGTCACACTATACGATGATGGCCAGAGTCTAGAGCCTACCAATCCGATTATAGCACGAATGATCGACCTATTGCTTAAGAACGTTAAGATCGGCATCGTTACTGCCGCAGGCTACACTACAGAAGATCGGTACTATGCACGTCTCCATGGGCTGTTAGACGCAATTGCCCAGTCGACTGTCCTCACACCACAACAAAGACAGAATATCGTCATCATGGGTGGAGAGGCTAATTACATGTTCGAGTTCAGTCCCACGTCCCCTCACCTGTTGGCTCCTGTACCTCGGGAGCGTTGGCTTACGGCCGAGATGGCCACTTGGTCTGACACAAGCATCACAGCTTTGTTAGACGTTGCTGAAGCTGCACTACGCGATTGCATCAAGACTATGAGCTTACCTGCCTGTCTCATGCGCAAGGATCGGGCTGTTGGAATTATCCCTAGTGATCCAAACGTACAAATCCCGCGCGAGTCGCTTGAGGAGACAGTGCTCGTGGTGCAAAAGATCCTCGAACTTAGTGTTGGTGGCGCCGATCGCAACAACAAAATAGTACCATTCTGTGCATTCAACGGAGGGCGAGACGTGTTCGTTGATATTGGCGACAAAAGCTGGGGTGTAACTGTGTGCCAGGAGTGGTTTGGCGGAAAGAATGGACGTCAATCAGCATCGATCAAACCGGAAGAGACGTTGCATGTTGGAGACCAATTTCTTAGTGCTGGGAGCAACGACTTTAAAGCACGGAGCGTAGCAACAACTGCGTGGATTGCTAGCCCTGCAGAGACTGTAGACCTCTTAGACGAGCTTGCGGATTTTATGACCAAAAAGTTGAGTTAGTTTACAGGTGGCAATGCGGGTTTTTGGTTTTTCCTCTCTCTCCCAAAAAGGTCTTGGAAGTAACGGAGTCTAACAACAAGGTAATGTCATACACCACACTCCAAACCAAATTAGAAAAGATGAGCTTAGAGAGAAGTCAGATATCGTTTACGCGTACTTGATGCCCTAGGCGCTTATATTAGGAGACGAGGTAGATATACTTACTTATCACGGGTCGGAAATTGAACTTTAGCATGGTCTGAACAATTAAGGAGTGAAACATCCATGACTCCGAAGCGCATGATATATCATTGTCCATTTGAAAGCTATATCACTCCCCTCCCCGGTGAAACATCCTATTGATAATAATGGAAATGAAGACCTTTTGAATGCTACCGCGCTCGCTGTCGCTCACTGTACCAGACCTCGCTAGCCTAGGAATCAATAGTATATAATCTTCCAGCGTCCAGCATCCCCTCTCGAAGACCTCCACAAGCACTCTTGACGAACCTAAACGCAGCCTGAGTGCCAGAAATATCCTAGGAATGGAAGAACTAGAAAGACGCGAAACCCCTGGGATTTTAGCTTACGAGGATAACTCACTATACCTAGTAAGTGAAGTGAAAAGCACAGTCCCACGCAGACGGGCACGAATCGTACTTAGCAGTGTTGATTAGATAATTATCAGACGAAAGACTATAGTAAAGGGCTCATATTCCTTATTTCTTGAGCTTCGATGATATAATGAGGGCTTGAGTAAGGCATATAACACGACTAGAACAGCCGTAGACCCAATTCAAGAGGAAATATTTAATATATCTGATTGACGGTGTCTGGGGACAAGCCACTTAATGGTACCGCTTGAGTATGGGGTAGTTATCATGTTCTGCTTTATGATGTCTGCCTATCTAATGATGAGTGTAATACGGCTCTAACATGGAAGTATCGAGAAATCATCCAACGTCATAGGAAGAAAAACGTATTGGATTGGGAGAGTTTGACAGAATAGAGATTTGATAACATCTTATTATGCTCTTCATAGTTACTTCACACTATTCCATAGACTTGCTAATGGGGTCAGTTGGCAAGGCGTATTTCACTCTGTCTCAACGTGTCAGGGGGTTTATCCAGACTGAATAGGTCGACTTGTCAATAGTCAGGCAGGCAGGCGGTAGATAGGGCCCAATAGCGCGATAAATTAGTTCGTATACCTCCCAACTATCTAGGCAAATAGTCTGCATATATACACAGACTTCACTATAGGTACTCCCATAGGGTAGATGTGACATATCCCCTGACATAGCGCTACAGATGCACAGATTGATCCCAAGCTTTGTCTGCAAGGCAAACTCACCGAGGCTATCAGCTCATCTTGGTATAATCTACACCATATTATCATGCATTGCACTACTCTACCTTGTTAATATCTTTTAGGTTATACATATTGCTTGTTCTTCAGGGAGAGGACGATATGTAGTTATGTACACTACCTATGTAGGTGAGGGGGTTAGGGAGGATAGCTCGCATAAGTCTCGCGTCCAATATTCTGAGGAAATAGATCTATTAACGCAATGCTGTTATTTGCATTTGTGCATAGTCCTTTTGTTCTTTTTGCAGGCACTATAGGCAGTTAGATGTGAGATTATACTTAGCAATTGTAGGATTCATAGTTTTTAACTGCCATGGGTTTGAAAAGAGCATAAGGTTATCTGTAGCTATACTTATTTTTAGACGTGTATTTCGCCGTCCTCGTACCATTATATCTATGCTACGCGAGCCATAAGTTGCATCTTATCTTTGTTATTCTTAGCCTCCTGATACTTTATCCGACAAAATAGAACTAGAAACTCGAATTTGAAAGATATCTGATTTCTCCTTGAATGGTACCATTCGCATCTCAATGTTATTACCCTTTGGTCCTTGAAGATGTTACGATATGATAGGATGTTTGAAATAATCCCGGAGGGGAATAGCCTGTTTTCGTCCAGTTTGTGCTTTCAGTACTCCTTTGGCGGCCCTGATTTCCTGACCATGTCTTACAATGAAGTCCACGAGACGGTACTGGCTATTCTCCATAAAGCGTCGAGATGAAGTTATATGAAATCTGCCCTTATCAAATATTGATTGCGCCTCAGGCTAAAGAGGCTCAATAAGCGATAGCCTTGCTTGAAGAGATCGGTTCTTAAGAGCGCCAATGAAGAATCGCCATTGGCCTTGGCACCTCCTAAACAGGCAACCATCAGACAAGGGGTCGTATCGTCGCCAGGGTATGGTTATGCCGATTAGCCGCTTGATAATATATCGTCTATAGTGCTCTCCTGGCCAGAACGCAGTCAAGCCGACTGATATGTTGTGCTCCTCGTATTCTCTGTTGCGTTCGGCCAATCTCACCATGTAAGATTTGGCGAAATTTTCCAACTCGTAAGATTAGGTGGACCATGAGACAATCAGCCATGCGAACCTGATTTCCAGAGTTCGGTTCTTCTATCTGATGTTTTCAAGGAGCGCTTTTACTTCTAACAGACCGAAAACCGGCATTTACTGCTTGTCCTATGCCGCTAAAATCGTGCAAATCCAATATTCCGGGACTTATTACAATAATGAGATGTCTTATCATTTTGTTAGCCTAGTTGCCAGGTAATCTTAAACGGCGGAGGGGGTGCTCTATTCGCATAGAGCTATCATGAGACGGGTAATGATATAGGCGAAGGTTCCTGATTTACAAAATTTGAAGTAAGGCTCTTCTAAAAATAGTTGGAAAGACCTGGAATCCTGAAGCTGGGAGCTGCGCGATACTATACGGGCCTGCATCACAAACCTCCGGGAGTGTAGGTGGGTTACAATCTACACACGCGCATCTTGATTCATATCGCCAGTTGCTCGAAATAGCATACGATTAGATTGAAAGAGGGGAATGAGAGACGGAACTTCATCATCCTGCGAAAGGAGTGTTCTCGTTTGAGCTGAGGGCAGCTATTAACTGCATACTAAAATTCAGATATATAAACATCAGTCTTGTGTCTCCAGAATTACCCATAGACTGTTCGTCAGGCTGCAGATCACTCATCTACTTCACCAACGATCTTCTTTCAACATTTTGTAAGCAATATAACATTAATTCATATATAGATATCGATCATTACTAATCGGCTGCAGAGGCTTGCCTAGTCTACATTCAATCACCATGAAGTTCTTTCTCGTAACTTTCACGGCGGCTCTGGCCAGGTACGGTCCCAGATGCTTATACCCAAACCGCTCGAGACTAAACTAAGACTGTTTAAAGCCTCACTCTAGCTGACCCTGCTGTCGATCCTGCTGTGGAACCTGTGGCCGAGCGCGATGCTCCCCAGCTCACTTTTTGGCCGCCACCGCCGCCACCTGCTTCGACTTCGACATCGTCTCCAGGCTTCATTATCACTACTCTACCCACTACTCTACCCACCAGTGCACCGGGCAAGCCAACAGTGACTCCAGTCGCCTGTCCCACCGTTACCCTAACGACGCGACCAGCTGGCTGCCAACCCATTCGTTGCCCGATTCCTGGGTGCACCTACGAGCAAGACATGGTCATTCCGTGTGGATGCGATGTCAGGACTTTACTCTGGGTCGAGGGGTGTCAGACTGCCTGTCCCGAAGGCTGCGCTACGAGGACGAGCACCCTGAGCCAGCTTTGCGCTACGGCCACTCCGTCACTGGCTCTGCCTTCTATTGTTTAAGGATTGTCTATGCTCGCGGCGGGAAGCCAGCAGACAAGATGGCGAGACAAGGGAAATTGGTACGATTATGATAAAGTCAAGTGAGGGTAGCTGATTTCGAATGATCACTTGAACTCAACGTTTAACTACTTAGCGCTTCTTCTCACCGTGAATGTTGTCTTTATTAGCCTTAAGAGTATCGTAATCTGTCTCCCTAAGGTTTGCTCCTATGCTTTCCTTTACGGAAGCTATGGCGTATTACGAATCTATGCCACTTAGCGAGAGTCTCTAACTAGTGATCTCTGCTAATAACATGCAGGCCCTTTTCGTCGTTTTATCCAAAACGTAACTAACGAGGCTAGTTGAATAGTGAAAACTCTAGTGCTTATCTGTAACAGTCGCTTCTAGCTAACAACCTAACTTCATTCTCTTAAATTCTTACCTATACCCGACGGACTCTTATGTCGTGACCATCCCCCCTGAACATAGCATAAGATTGACAGCGATATAGACAAACTGGATTAAGGGAAGCTTTCTGATATTTCAACAAACATGTGAACCATTCTATATATGACATATAAATGAAACTAAGAAGATAGAGTGTTCGTGGGCAGATAGGATGGTAGGAGAGAGATGCTATATTTACTATATCATAGCGTAATAAAAATTGCGAAGCTCAAAATGACGAGTCTTAGCCTATATATTGAACCCAAGTGTGACCCAGGACTGAAGTGTCTCTTACTCCCCCCAAAAGACCATCTTACCGCTCACTCATAGACGCAAAAACAAGACATCCGAGCTATGAGAATGAATAAATGAGCTAAAGCGGAATAAAATAAGATGAATTTTCATAAAAGGTCGCCAATGACCTTCTGAATCGATCAACTGCCCTGGATAGCGCCAGAGGTCGGTACGACCAGACTCTTCTAAAAGGACCAGACTGAACCGCCGTCCTGGGTTATTCAAGGGAGATGCATAAGGCTAATACAGGGGACTATAAATACTTCGGTATTGTGTTATGAACATGTAGAGTACACTTAATAGAGGGATCATGACAGGCTCAACAGTGACATGAATCTCTGATATGATTTTACTTGCTTCCACAGACGCGCAAGCTAATACGCAACAAGCCAAGACCTTTGAAAGTAAGTGACGACTCTTTAAAAGGACAGGTAATGCAATTATTGTTAGAATATGTATATGTTGTAATATATTGCGAGTTTACAGTGTTCCGGGTAGAGAGTAGGACAAGAGAGCGTCTTGTTCTCGATCCAATCCACCACTGAGTTAGAATCGAGAATCAGAACTTCCAACACTGAGGCGAAGTTGACTGTCTACTCAGTCGTCTTCCCTAGCCTTCCGCTTCTAAGGACGTGATGTATCCTGACTAGGCTACTATGGGATCTGTCTAGCGATGAGCATCAATTAATCATAGTTTCTCAACTCTTCCCACTTACCATACTTTTAACGGCAACTCCTCTAAGCTTCATTATGTAGAGGCTGTTTTACTGAGTACTGTTGTAGTTGGTCATTTCATATTAAGCCGTTCTCAATATACCTAAACCCGAGAAGTCCGAGACAAAGCCCGAGGCGATTCCTATTTCTACAATCCTGGTATAACCAACTGGTGTAATGACCTCATCTCAGTAGAGTATAGTGCAATCTGCAATTACTTTCACGACATGGTGTAGACAATTATTAATGCTTAGAAATTACGAATATCAGGACTTACGCTAACGATGTTTACTCTCTTCGGGTACGATAACCCACATAACGAAATACCATAACTAGAAAGAGCACGATGTAAAGGAAGCACATGAATATATATAAAAGACAAGAAGGATTATCAGTGTTTCTGCTCACAATTGGAAACTCATTTCACGTTTGTTTATCCTCGACCGTACCTTGAACGGCGACAGAAACCCCGAAAATGAGGTCTCACTTTGTTTCTGCGTATCGTGCCTTGTCCATATTCTTGACTATTTCCTCTTTGTCATCAAAAGCTCTAGCCGGCAATGAAACTCACAATCCAAGCGTAGTCGTCAAGAACGGGACGATAAACGGGGTCCACCTCGCAGAAGCCTGGGACCAAGATGTGTTCCTGGGCATACCGTATGCTCAACCGCCCATCGGTCCCCTGCGTTTCAAAGTAAGGGCATTTCCTTTTTCAAGCGGAGAATTCCCTCGGCCCAGATCTGCTCCGCGATCCCGGAACTCTCGCAGATTATCCAGGCTCAAAGCAGGAATTACTAACTCCGAGCAATGTGATGTTGCAGTGGCCGCAACCCCTGAACGAGACGTACTCGACACCCCTGGATGCGTCTTCATACGGCTACAGCTGCTACCAGGACAGCACGACCTTCAGCCTCTCAGAGGACTGTCTGACGCTAAACGGTAAGCCCGTCCATTCTACCAATTCGCCGATATCTATTGACGCAACTGTTCCTAGTGGTTCGGCCTCACACTCACAACCTGACTGCGGCCGATAAACTGCCGGTCTTGGTATGGATCTACGGCGGCGGCCTCTTCGCGGGATCGAGTGCAGATCCCCAATACAATCTCTCAGGCATCGTCCGCGCGTCTCAGGACTCGCGACAGCCCGTCGTGGCCGTGTCGATCAACTACCGGGTCGGCATATTCGGGTTCCTCCAGACCCCGCAGGTTCTCGCGGAGGGCGGCAGCGCCAACGCCGGCTTGCTCGATCAACGACTGGCTCTGGCCTGGATCCAGGAGAACATCGCCGCGTTCGGAGGCGATCCCGATAGCGTCACGGTCTGGGGCGAGTCGGCAGGCGCGCAGTCGATTTCGCTGCATCTCCATTCCTTCGGCGGGCGCGACGACCGCCTGTTCCACGCGGCGATACTTGAATCCGGCAGCGCGATAGGGGTGGCGCTGCAGCCTTTGGCCTACTATGCATCGCCAGTTGATAGCTTGGCCCGAATGGTGGGATGTAACAATGCCTCAGATCAGCTTGCGTGTCTTCGCGGTGTTGCCCCGGAAGAGCTCTTCGCGGCACGCGGTAGTAGTTATTGGTATCCGCTCGTTGACGGGGACTTCCTCACCGACTATCCGTCGGCCCTCGCAGAAACTGGCTCATTTATCAAGGTGCCCCTTTTACTCGGCACCAACAGCGACGAGGGAATCAGTTTCGGCCCGACGGGTTTCAACGACTCGGTATCCATCTACAACGGCCTATTATCCGACCCGGGATTCTCAGGTTTGGGCGGACTCCCATACCAGATCTCTCCCGCGTCCGCTCGCAAGCTACTAGAGCTATATCCAAATGACCCATCCCAAGAGCCGCCCTACGATATCGCAAACGACACCATTTTCCCGGAATTCGGGCTTCAGGTAAGTTCATGGAGCCTTTTAATCTCCTTTCTGGGATGTGGTAGAGTCACGAATCTCCTAATCTGGAATGTCCCGCTCCTGCTGTTCCTGCAAGTTCTAGAAACCCTGAATAAGTCTTAACATATACGGAATTTACTGACTCCAGCGTTCTAAATAGTGGCGGCGTTCGTGTGCCATCTACGGCGACATAGTGATGATAGCAGGACGCCGCAAACTATGCGCCTCATACGCAGCGGCGCACCAACCAGTATACTCATACCGGTTCGCGACGAGACCATGGGACGCGACCTCGGCCGCCGCCGCCGCCGTTGGTGTGCAGCACTTCGTCAACGTAGCCTTCAGCTTCCAGAACATCAGCGGCGCGCTCGGCCCGCTGCCGGAGTTCCAGAGCCACAAGGATCTGAGCGTGAGCATCGGCAAGTCGTACCTCAATTTCGTCTATTGGCGTGATCCGAATGCGGGTGAGGGAGGGATCCAGACTGGGCTGCCTCATTGGCCGGAATGGACGACGACGAAGCCTGCGAACATGGTTTTGGATGCTGCGCAGCCAGAGGTTGAAAAGGACGACTTCCGGGAGCGCGGTATTGCTTTTATCCAGGCCATTAGTAGAGAGTTATTAGCGTGAGACAACGTGAAGGTCACCTATGTACGTAACGACAATAGACAATAGAGCGTGTAGATGAGTGTGTAGAACTACACAGGTAACGGACGAGTG
The DNA here is from genome assembly GCA_022578965.1 of Xylaria sp. FL1777. NCBI lineage: Eukaryota > Fungi > Ascomycota > Sordariomycetes > Xylariales > Xylariaceae > Xylaria > Xylaria sp. FL1777. The sequence continues at coordinate 57,870 of MU400633.1, read as the reverse complement.
CTGGGTTTTTATTCCACTCATGTTTTCACTACAGTTCTTTTTGTCTCAACACTCATCTGAACTTCATAGGTATGTTCAAATGACGTATTAATTCACATTGGAATCATTGTTGAAGTAGTAGGTTATTCGACTTTTTTTTAGAAGGGTGTTTGCACGCTCTAGTCTTGTTATCTTCTCCTGCATCGTCACATATGTTTACTTCGCTTGCAATATCCTACGTATTTAACCATCCTGTAAACTCGCATCTCTCCCACCTTAGCTTCCCTGACTAGGCCGGAATGTGGGATGATTGGGTAACGTAAGTAATGCTCTCGCAAACTCCACGAAGGGTATGCCTACCTACCTATCTAAGCTACTCCATGCTATGTAGACACATTAAACCATGTCTCATTCGCTAAGTCTTCGAGCTAGACACGTCGCAATACCCAAATGGTGACAACCCGGTTTGTTCGCTTTCGTTTTATGTCAACTCTTTGCGCGCCATGAATATTGAATAGAACCCCAAACAGAGTATTGACAAATTTGACCCTGTTCAAGTCTTGCCCGCTTATAGTGCGAGGGGTATAAGCCATGGCTGTGTTGGTGAGTTGACACGTGCCTGCATACGCTTTAACAGGTAGGTATCCCCCTAACTGACACCGCCGTTAGAAGCAGCTGATTGTTGTATTTGAGTATTCCGGGCAGCATCGGCAGCCATTTGCACAGCTGCCTGAGCGTTGGCTTCTGCCTGGTTAAAAGCACCTTGTATGACGCTTTGCTCATCAGGAGAAAGGTGTGAAGTGAGGCCAGAATAAAACTGAGGATTTTCTTGTTGCATTTCTGTGGATCGTGAGGTTAGCAACAGCACAATATACTGCATACTTAATCAAACTTACTCATGAGTGCGCTACGCAATAGTTGGTAGGGCTCAATCTTGTCTAGGGGCGATTCAAGGAGCACACTATCCTCTCCTAATTCCTCGTCTGAGTCATCGTGATACTGGTTTTCAATCTGACTAAACTTTTGGGCTTCTTCGTTGAGGAAATCGAGGTACGCAGTGCTCTCGTCGCGACCGTCGGTCGGCTCCTCTTCAGGGCCTTCAGCAGTCCAGTTGGTATCTTCTTCGCCCCACTCTTCATCATCTTCAGCATCGTAATTGTTCGGATCGAAGGTGAAGTCATCTCTTAAGGCTTCCTCGCGGTTCTTCATAGCGTTGGGCAAAGTCTTGAAGAGAGAGGTGATTCCTTGAAGGAGTCTCGGCCACCCAGTCGAGACGCTAGCGGGAATCTGATCAGGGTTGATACTGAGCAAAGATACGATGGCCACGATACAGAGTTTTTTGTCGTGAACGCGGCTAAAATGTTCCATGTTGCCAAACCAGAGGCTGAAGAACTTGTTTGTCCAGCCTTTGGCCTCCAGAACCGCTAACGCCAGGACCGGATTGTAATAAATTGCGTTGATAACCATTTCCATGAGATGGATCTTGTAAGACTTGACTTTCACTTCGTGGCTGTTGAGCACTGTCATAGCCATCGTGATAAAGCCGGTGACAGACGGATCAATATTACCACGGAGGCTGAGCATCATAGCCTCGGCAAGCTTGCACGCACAAATCCTATCGACACCACCCACTTTCTGGTCTTGGAACATGTCTGATACCATTGAGTATAAAGCCGTTACATATTCAGGTTTTTGAACCAGTTGCGGCGCGCCATATTGAACAAAGTTGTCGAGAGCGGGTAGCATGTCCTCTAAGTAGAGCTCAGCACCAGACTTGAAAGTCGCATGAATAAGCTCGAATGCTTGCCACATGGTGGGCGAGATTCCCTTAGCGGCAAAGGTACAACTGTCAATGATCTCAAACACTTCGTTGTACAGGTCTAAGTGAAAACAATTAGTATAAGATCTTCAACGCGTTACGTCCACAGACTACAGTGTGGACTTACCGTAGAGCTTGTTTTGCAAAGTGATCTGGATCACGGGCATAAGGACGGCTTCGATATGTAGGAGTACATCTGGCGTACTCTCTAGAGTGAGGATCAGGGTCCCTATGGTCTGAAGCACACCCAAAGCTGTAATACTCTTATCATCCAAGTAGTCCCCATAATCTCCTTCATCGTCATTACGGCTCTCGTTCTTGTCCAAAAGTTCGCGTACAATCCTCAAATACGTGTCTCGCAGTTGTTCACTAAGGGCAACAGCGAATGGAGTTAATTCAGTCGCGAATACCTCAACAAAGTCTTCCATAACGTTAGCAAGGGCATCGATATCACATTCGTTAGCTAACTTTAGCAACTGCTGCATGATAGTAGGAATGCTTTGTTGCATGCTGATACGAATGGTATCATGCCTGATTAAGGGCTGCAGAGCCAATGCTGCCGTAACTCTGACCGGAAGGTCTGTATCAGCCATACAATCAAGTATGTGACGATAGATGATGAGAAGATTGTTCTGCTCCTTGAAATTAAGCTGCTCAAATTTCTCGATGGTGTCGCAAGCCCGGGCACGCAAGTATCCTTGTGGGCTCTTGAAATCGGGAAAGACATATCGTACGAGGAAATATTCGACCTGATCAGCAATAGGACTCTTCTTGCCAAGTAGGACAGGTGCTAAAGTGCCGATCATTCTCAGGGCGCCTTCCTTTGCAATGTGATTTTTGTTGTCAGCGGGTGCTTGCTCGTATTCGCTTACAACACTGTTGATGAACTGAAGCAACTCAAAAGTTTGTTTTCTTCGGACTTTCGTGAGGGTGACGAGGAAATTGGTAGCGGCAACGTCTGGCGCGGAAACTTCCTCATAGAAGTTGAGCTTGCGATGCAAATACTCCTCTGGCTCATCCTCGAATTTCTCGACGTCTTCTTCGCTGAGGCACAGAACTGGAAAGACGAGATGTGTAATCAGATTGTTCAAGTGCGGTTTCATTAAACTCCAGGTAGACTTAGGTCGACAGCATTCGTCGAGGAAGACGAGCGTATACGAGAGGCAAGGCTTGCTTAACCAGGTTGTCTTTGAAACCCATTTCTCAATCTCTGATAAATAGTGCTTCAAGATTTCGGGTGCGATCGTCGACTCGAAATCCTTGGCGAATTTGGTTGTCTCGTCGTTCTTTGTGGTCAGACCTTGGGAATTGCCGTGCCTACCGGATGTTAGTTGTACGACTAGAAACAGCTAGGACGCTTGGGACTGCATGGCTGACCTGATCCAAAGTCTGTTGAGATTGAAATATGCCCATTTCTTCGCTTTCCACCAGTGATGGCGCTCCCTCTCATCGACATCCTCGGACATAGCAGAGGCGGGTATGGCTTTGGAGATAGTTTGTAGGAAAATGGTACACCATCCAATATTCATATCGTGCTGCCTTAGAAAACTAGAAAGTTCAAGCTGCCGGCCAGTCAGTCAGTGAGGCGGAAACGCTCACCGCCATGCCATGACTCGTGCCTCTCTACTTGAGAAAACTTACCCAGGTTGCATGTTTGTAAGCCTTGAGAGCGATGTGAAGCATCTCACCAGCCTCGTCACTTTCTTGGTTTACCAATTCGTTGCAGACTTGTTGGAGCCGTGGAAAACCGGCCTCGACGATCTTGTCAAATTCCCCCCTGCCGATGTCTTGATTCCCTTTGAATCGATATGCGCGACAAGTAACAAGCAAGCACTGGAGGCCAGCGAGGACTGATGAGGGATCGTTGGCGTGGAGAAGCTGAAGGGTCACATCCACGAAGCTGGGCCATTTTCCGGGGAAGTCGAAGTGTAGGATACGCTGAATCAGCTGCAGTAACTGTTGTCGAACCGGCCCACGCGAGGTAGTAAGAATGGGGAGTATACGGTCGCGAAAACGCTGCTTTTCATCTTCAGCTATTAGAGGCTCGTCGGGATAGTGATCGCTCCTAGACCAGCCTCGATTCGTCCTATTTTTGAGGTAGATGACGGCTGCAGAGACAGTTAGACTAGATGGCGAGCTAAATTCGTCAGAACTCGGGAGAAGGACAGCGTACTCGACAGTCTAACGGAGTCTTCGGACTCGGCACTGAGGATTTCAAGGAGAACATCGGTGAAGCCTGCATGCCCCTCAGCCTGGGGTTGGTGATGTATTATCAGTAAACAGAGCATGGAGTAGCGGGGTGGCGGCGGTAGGATGTTTGTCCAACGCATGTGGCGCATCGCACCAGGGGGGCGACCAAATTAGAGACAAACAGACATGACATACCTGCTTGAGCTCGAGTTCAGCAGCCCGGCGCACGTTGGCGTCAGAGGAGAGGGTTGCCAGGACGCGACTCCTGACGATGTTGACATCCATGGTGGGCGGACCAAAGAGACGGGGCTAGTATAAGAACAACAGGAATAAAATCGGCAGTGGAGCGATAGAAACAAACTGTTAGATCAACTGGCGTCAGGCTGAGCCCATCGACAACATCGAATGGGGGGAGGGCTGGACAGGCTGATGTTGTCGGTTGATGGTTGGCAAAATGGTGGCCGAGTTGAGTGTTGTGGATGTGAAAGTGGATAATAAGACCGGTACTCGTGAGGATTCACGAGGATGAGGGTTCAGCTAACAAAATGTAGTGCAAATATGCAGCAGGTTAGTCTAGGTACCTAACCCCGGCCTATATGTGTTGGACAGGAAAGTACATGCACTTTGGGAAAAAAATCGTCCATGGAAAATAATAGGTAATTAGGTGAGTGACGCGACACTGAATGGGACCATTGTGAGAAGGAATGGAGGGGCACCCAGGTATACAGACCTGTTATCTAGGTACTTGTTAGGTAGACAGGTCAAGGTACGGTACCTACCTAACACACACAAGCACTTTTTCTGCCCTGGTCCAAGTTTTAGTGGATTGTCTTGAGGTATCATCCTGGCTAGGTACCTAGGCGGATCTCCCTAACACTGCCTAGATGGTGCCTAATAGGGGCTTGTTCGGTGGGTGAGCATAGCCAACTGGCGGGCTAGGTACAAAGGTAGGTAGTTGGCTAGGTGCTACCATACCTTAAGCACCAGGGTGCAAATAAAGCATCTAGCCCAGGTAAGCACCTACCTGGCAATGGTGGGTTGTGGGTGGGATGTAGTAGTAGAGGAGTAGAGGTAGGTAGTTAAGGAGCACCCCTCGCCAAGTTGGCTCGAGCAACCAAGGAGGGGGAGGGGGATTTTCGACTTTGCAGTGTTTACCTCTCCCTAGACTGGGTTTTTAGGCAATCCAATCCCCTTCTGTTTTTCGGCTTCCCATTCAGTACACTACAGCCTACAGTACGGAGGATCGACCCACCTTATTAGGTGCCTTTAACCCCCACCACCCTACACTACCTATAGAGCAGCCACAAGCATGCCGAGCGTCTACTATTGCAGCGGTACGCCGAATGTAGTTAGGACTGGGTCCCCTCGAGAGCCCTCGTTCCTCCTATCATGTGTAAAATATCAAGCCCTTTCACCTTTTCGGGGTCTGTAGGCTTACCACGCACACCTCAAGGCAAACGAGAAAGTAAATGAAGCTCTAAACTCGATAATTCCATCTACGGTCGAAACAACGTTGCTCTCACGTGAAAAGACTTAAAACGCGTTGTCGGGCGGCTTGTTAGAGAACGAAACCATGCCTCTTCACTGCGTCTAACATGATTCGAAGCCACCATATATAGCCAGCCAGGCGAAGCCTAAGGGTGCTGCTCCTGGTTTCACTCGAAAGGCGGAATGCGAACGGTGCCCTGCCATTCCAATTCCATCGTCTCTCCCGGAGCTGGATGCAGGGATCCGAAGCCAGACATGTTCGCTATTGCTCAAACCTGCAACCGTTGCTATGTTTAGGGTTACAGCCATGCCCAGGACAAGGGCATGCACATGCTTTTATAGGAGCAGAGTTGATATAGTTGCCTACCTAGGTGTTGCCTGCGTGAGGTCAATTATGCAGGACTCACTCCGGGGTAAGCGGCGACAGCAACGCGCACACCCTAGTGAGTTCTTGCGCGTGGTTTCATCAACGACCACATTTGCAGCTCGCCAGCCATGGGCCAACTGTTGGCAGGATTTGACTGAACCTGGCATTCGTACTGTCAACGAATCATGTCAACGCTCATCATATCTTGCAAATGTTCGCTGTTATCGCTGGAACGAAAGGAATCATGGCTGAAGGGCTTCGTGAATCTTAAGCCGTGCTACAAGTGACAACCCCCACTCTACAACACGAGTCTGCCATGAAACCGCTGTCGGGACGCGGAGTCTCAGTTAGTGTTAGATGAATCTTGGTTTGTTAAAGATACTAATGATCTGCCAATTCATTAAAGATAGTGCTATCATAGACTCTGTTATCACTATTATCCCGCTAACAAAAGACCCCAGATTTAGCTTTTTATACTACAAATAACAAGATGGAGGGTGAATATGTTGGCCTAGCAGTATGACTCTGATGTACGCTCTAGTGTACCCGTGGAAGTATAAATGGCTTACTTATCAAAGAGCATCGGAGAGTGGCAATGACATTCCATTATTCCACCACGTCTTCAAAGCAATCCATGAATTAACAATACAATCCAAACGGCACCCATAGGCCGCGATTAACATAGTGGCAATCCAATCATGAACCATCATCATAGCAGTCCCATAACAGCCAGAACTACCCATGCAACCATGCAAGCATAACATCGCCGCTGTTCCCTACATGCATTAACCGGCATCAGTCCCATATCTGTACATCCCCAAGGAGGAGTTCGTTGCCAAGAATGAAGCCTCTTGCCCATGACCCCTCCACAGTCCCAAAACAAGCCGCGTGACCTATAATTTTGTGGTTAGTATCCGCTAGGTACATTGTTCCAGTAACCAGTGGAAGGAGATCCGGGCCGGGGTAAAGGGTAACAAAAACATCGAGATGCGTATGAAAAAAAGACAGATAGATTGAGGACAATACGAAATGCACAAACATGAATCAATGCATAACCTTCCTGGGTGTAGGAAAATCCAGGGCTTAGTGTTCCTGCGGCAAAGTGAAGCCTGAAACGGTCGACTGGAGGCTCCGGAAACTCGCAGTCAATAGAGCAAATTCGACTGAAGCCGATTAGATCCAGCTATGACCAAGGCATCTGGATGTAGATTGCCGGGTTTCCAGTACTGGTACCACGTAATGAATCGACACTACAATAATCTCCTTGGAAATGGAAGGTTTCTGTTTAGCAGAGTCCTTGGAATGACGGGATTGTCTGTTAAGCAAGCCCCAAATACACAAGACATCCGCACTGAAGTTGAGGGAACACGTCTCATCTCTAGACCCAATAGTTTTGGTGAGCAATACGCTGTAGCCTCCCAAGACAATCTGCTCCACGTCGCCATGGGAAAAGATATAAATAATAAACTGAAATGGTGAAAAGTAAAAGCAGGCTGGTGACAACAAAAATATTCAAACAAGGTGGTATAGGAAGGCTCAAATCTCATCCTGTGTCCGTTTAGGCCTGTGAACTAGCTGTGCCCAGCTAATTTGCACGGAAATTTCCAAGCCTGGTTAAGCTTTTAAAAGGTAGGCGTCAAAATGTCCACGGTGATCCAGAAGGGGTTGTAGGAGTCCTCTTAATATGGCTGTGATCCTGGGGTAGTTTCCATGGAATTACTCTGGAGGTCCGGGAACAAAATCCACAGGGCAGTATGTGTCGGCCTCGATTTCCAACGTGACCTGTGTGTCAGTGAGCTGATGGGTAAAGAAAAAGGTCTCGACATCCACGGATCAAGTGCCAAGGGAAAGTATGTGTGAGATGGGAAACTCCTTCAGAGGTTGGCATATATATACAAGCCATCGTCCAGTGCTCACCTCGCTGTCCAGACCGCATGCCCTGTCTATTAGCGTAACATCATCCCAAATATCCCACCGAATGCTCATCCGTGACCGGTAATGGATCCAGAAATATCCTAGGTACGTAAAAAGAGAACCTCCAGCCTTGGGCTGGATCCGGACAGCAGAGGAAACGCGGCATGATCCACACAACTAACCATGACAGATATTCTTTTCCCTGAAAAGGCCGGCAACCTGGTACCAGAACCCCACCCTTCGCATGAGAGCCACCATAAGAATAGGATAGACAAGGTCAACGGTCAGTCAGATGCACATGTTGTTGCAGGTCCATTCCAGATAGTGCGCCGTATCCAATGTGGAGAAAAGAAAATTCATGTGCGATAAATCGTAAACCAGGTGGCCCAATTGGTGAAAGGTGGTTGTCCCAGTATCAGGATGCCCAATGGCATTGTTCAAAAAAGGTTGCAACTCGCAACTCTGAAAGATTGAGTGAGCTTTTTACTCAAATCCAGGTCTATCCTTTGGATAACAGATAACTCCGGTAGCGACCATGATTGGCTATTGGGTCCTCTCCTTGGGAATGAAACAAATAGATAATTTCACAAGGCAGGCAAAGGTCCGTATCCGGAACTCCAAGGCTATATTTCAGGCATCGAATTACCGGGTAGGGCGATGAGCTCGGCGTTCAACGACATGACGTTCAACACTCTCCCGTTCGCGGTGTCGCGATGATCCACTACTTGGCAGTTGAGTATTTTGTGATGATCCTGTACGTTTATGGGCGGGGGTGCTCTCATACTGTTGATCTGTAGTGGCACTGTACGAGGACGTGCCTGCTGGAGATGCTAAATAATCAGAACGAGCTGTTTAGTTAGAAGCCTCTGGTGTACGCACCACGTCCGTAGAATGGATCCCCAGGCTGCACTGCTGGGGAGTATGATGCACTTGTTGACGTCGCACTTTGTGGATAGTAGTTGGCGTTTTGTCCGGAGGCAAATGCTTGATTAGCTGAAGGCCCTGCTGTTGCATAAGTAGCTCTAGCGGGTGCCATAGTACTAGTCACAGGTATTCTTTGATCTCTGGGGTCAACTCTTGGATCTCCTCTTGAGCCTACGTAGGGATCATTGCCATATGGATCTGCCTGAGTCTGAGTGCCTGCACGGAGATTTGCACCCACAATATTGTACGGGGGGTCTTGGGCGGTCTGGCCATATCCTGGGGTTGCAACCGAGTGTCCTGTCCCGTAGGAAGCCACATTACCTGGAGGTGGCGCAAACTGAGCCGTATTGGCAGTATAGCCCTGTTGAGGATACCCACCCGGTGATGCTGCATATTGGGAATATGAGCTAGCGGCCCCGGTATAACCGGAGGCACCGCTTCCTGGATACCTTGGGCCATTATCAAACGGGTCGTTACCAGCATTTCCAGGATAGGAGGTTTCCGTTGGGCCGTAATGTTGTCGCAACTGGTGTATATCCGAGTTGCGATACTGGACTGGAGGTGTGTTAGAGGATCTGATAAACAGGCCGTTCGAGGCAATAGTACCTCCGCCGGCGTTACTCCGATTCGCCGACTGTTGCCGCCTTTCTTGATCCCACCGTGCGGAATCCGCTTTCAAATCTTGGATCATTGCCTGCAGAACAGTCGTGTCAGTGCATGCTCGGGGAGTGATGCTACTGCAGGATGGCGACTCACTGAGGTCAGATTGCGGTATGCGTTGATGAAGTACCCCTGAATGACCTGGCCATTCTCAGGATTCTAGAGAGAAAAGAAGTCAGAACAAGTGGATAGAAGAAATATTCTTGTGAACAGTATCATAACGTGCCTCGTAATTGCCGGGCCGTACAAGCGCATCGTTCCCGAGATAACGGCAGATGTCGGCGGTGATGACCTCGCGGTCTATGCCGTCTCGAGGCACGAAGTATTCGTTTTGGCGAGTCTGCTGAGGCAGAACACCACTGCCAGAAGCGGGGGGTCTGCGGGCCATATCGTGGTAGCAGAACGCAAGCTGTCCGACGTCGACCGGTATTAGGGGGAAATAAAGGGAAAGGGATTAAAAAGAGGATGGGTCGACAGAGGGCACAGCAAGGTGGGGGATGAAATGAAGAAAGGAAGAAGAGATCCAAGGACCGCGAGGGTGAGTGGGCGGCAGAGGGGAGAAAAGGGTTTGGGGGTTGGGCTGGGACCAGGCTTGCCGGCGGGATGATTGGTTGCAGGCAGCTGGAAGTGGTGTACAGAAGCGGACGGTAGTGGTCGTAGGCGGCCTAGACTGGCAATGGCGGTGGACAGTTCGAATGTGGGTCGGTCAAGATGGGGTCGTCTGCAGTGAAAGACAGGCTGGCAGCAAGGGATAGTGCCCCAAAGTCGCACCCAGTGCTGTGCAGTTCTCGTACACTGTCCAGTAACAGGTTGTTATACCTGTAAAGCAGCATACATGCAGTAATATACCCAGGTAGGTCCAACAACAGTCCAGCAGCGCAGCAGCGCAGCAGCGCAGCAGCGCAGCGACAAGCGACAAGCGACTGAGGCCGAAGCAGACAAGGCAGAGAGGGACGCCACCCAGAGGGCCGGACAGGGATCGTGGAGCGTTGCGCTGACAGATCTGAGGGCTATCGTTATAAGCGAGCGAGTGGCGAGAGAGGTGAAGTGTTTTTTTTTGGTTTATTTTTTTCGCACGATTACACAAACACCAGCGGACAAAGGAGTGTCGTGGTGTTGTCGTGGTGGACGGTAATGATACGATGTTAGTGTGCACAAGGTAGCAGCAGCAGCAGCAACGGTGGTGGTGGTGGTGCGTGTGCAGTCCTCGTTCTATGCGTATGTCTCTTCCTCGAGACGAGAGAGAGAGAGGCCAAGGAGCAGTCCAGGCGGATCCTGTCAGTCAGGTGAGATTCCAGGGAATGGGCTTATTCGAGGCCAGAAATCCAATGACAAGATGATAGTGTGCGCCAAGGAGGTGGGGCCGTATCACTATATCAGAGGTGTGCGTGGGACCATCTGACTGGTTGGAGGGGCTTGAAGATATGCGAGGGGCAATTCTCTTCGGTTGGCCCCTGGCAGACGGCAGGTGGGTGGTCGGGGCTAGGTAGGTCGTGGCAGTTGCAGTAGCAGTTGCAGCCCAGTGCCAGCAGTGCCAGCGCAAGGAAAGGAGAGGAGGGAGAGGAAAGCCTGTATGGTGATGGATGTCGGCTTTTGTATGGACAACCGCAGAGACGGGAGATGCTGCCGGTTGATTGATCAAAAAGGAAGACGCAGAGCAACCGAGGCGAGCTAGGCCAACGGCAGCAGCAGAATCCAAGTACACTAAGTACCTCCTTAGGGCTGAGAATAAGTGCTGAGAGGGCAAATTCTGCCTGTACAGTACGCAATACCACTGTCTCAGGTCGGCACCTGGACCAGGCAGGTGTGTGCTGGAGACGGACAGGCCCACACAGCTCAATGCCACTGGCACGGATACTCCGTAGACGACACTGTATACAGTACTGCAGTGCAGCGGGCAGGACAGTTGTACCTACTGCACAGTGCGATGACAGAAGCGTTGGGCAAAAACAAAAAGAGGGTTCCCCCAGGATTTTGGGTGGCGGCAGTTTAGGTACCTAATCCCCGTAAAATTGTGGCTGTAGTAGGGTCTTCACAGTATGGGAGGCGGGCAGTTAGGACTGTGGCTAGTGCAGCGCTGCAGGTATAGACGTGTATGTTCCCCTTCTCGACGACGCGTCCGACGTCGTCTCCCAATCTTAAGTCTTGCTTTTCTGCTTGGAACTCGATCACACAGATGCCTCTTACGAGCATGACCTGTTTCTGTCGAAGAAAGAATACACACAGCCCCCGGGAGTGATCTGGGCCTTTTTCCTTTAAGAAGAAGTCGATGAGAGTACTTCGTCATATATATGACTGGAAACCTGGGTCCGTATTATGTGAGGTTGGCTGCCCGTCGGTGAAGGATATGGAAAATAAAGGGACCACGCTTCGTGGCCTGGGTTGACACCTCACTTTTCGATACTGTTTAGTTTTGAATTTCTTGGACTGTTGGTTGTCCTAGCTGAGGATAGACGATAATGTGCCAAGCGAGAGCAAAATCGCGGTCAAAGATCTAAGTGCGAGGAAAGGAAGCAAAGGACTACTTATACGACCAGCACGGCCAGCCCGACCATCGTCTTTCCGTTCTGCCTACAATGCCTCACATTCTCGAGATCTCCCCAATTATATCATGGCCATCGGTCCACTAGGCGAGGGGATTACAAGCGGCATTACTTCACTGGCGAGTTCTTTGCTCCACTTACTTACCATTTGCTGTTGGAAAGCCCGTGACTGAGTGTGAAGACTGACCGGGTCTGGGACTGCCCCGGGAGACCCTAACATGTCACTCAACCTGCTTCTTTAAAAGCGACTTGCATAGGCTGTACACAAGGCGAGCGAATAGGGAATGCAATCACAAATTGACAGCTTTCGAGGTTCGCGTTCCAGATTCATGACGTTTCCATCCTCGCAGACTATCCAGAGAGCGAGATATGGCATTGGCAATCCAGCCTCACCGGTTCAGGGCAAGTCAAATAGCTAAGTATGTCTTATAGTGCAGCCGTAGAAACAGCCTGCTGAGACCCATACTATAACGCATTGCTCATTCTGGTGATAGAGGACCAGCATTGTCACGAGTTTGGAGTAAGGGTAGATTTTGCATCGAGATTAGAGGTGGATGGGACGGAGTATGGGAGACGCAAGCCGGCAGAACGTACGGGTTGCTGTGAATGGAGAGATTGCCTGCTTCACAGATATCGGTAGGTAGGTAAGCATTGGGTTGGGTATCAATGCGCTAGGGCCTAACTATCCTCATACTTGTAGCTGGATTCCACTTTTGTGCCCAAGACTGCGCGGGCCAATCAGTCATCAGCCAGTTTACCCATTACTTTTGGAACCCGACATATGCTATTACAGCAGCAGGTATACTCGTGCTTACGTTTAAACGAGGCGGTAAAGAATTTCCACACATACCTACTACATGTAAGTCCGTTCTTCTATACAGTGCTTCTCACGACTGTCCAATTGCATAGAACTATCAGGCGGGCCATTACATACAAGACAAAGGCACACCTCGACCAGTCCACCTTGGCCACTGGGCAGTAGATAGAAGCAACCTCATACGGCACAGGCATATGTAGGTAACCCATTCATGGCTTACTATAGAACCCTCCCGGTACGGGATAGGGTACGTGTGAGGCACCTCACCATGCACCTCGGATTGGTGCAAATCCCTATCTAGCCCTTCTTCTCCTTCCGGGGCTTTATATGCTCTGGTCGTATGTGCGAACGACTCCTCAATATCGGTGCTGTACAAGCTCATCGACAGGGACCGTGCAGAGTGGCCCATCGAAGGAAACCCTTTGGTGCTGCAATCACGGACCAGACATGATACTGAGGATTGCGCGATCCGGTCTACATACAGGTTCCATTGAAGGGTTCTCGGCGGGCATTTTAAGCCTGGATATGGCATTGGCCACATACACTAGGTGGCCACAATCAGCAACGAAGTCGACTCTAGGCCGCTTTCGGGCTCTGTTGGGTCACATTGAAGTACAAGTTTGACCTTATACTAGCGTCAGAGCTTGCGCGGACGAAACAGGCACTATTGCGCCGCAGCCTTCTCCTTAGCATTGGCCTTGCCCACCCCAACTGTGGAAGCCCTCATGTTTCAGCGGAAAGCCACTCCTGGGCGAGTCGAGAGAGAGAACGCGTACGTATCCGCCTACGGAGTGCGTGGTAATGCATGAGAACCACCTCAAGTGTTGCCCTGCTATCCGAACTTCAACTTACTCTGCCCCTGCTCCATCTTCTTACCGCCGCCGCCGCCCCCGGAAGGTTTCTTACGAGGCGTCTGAGTTGCATTCCTTTCACTACGTGGGACGATATGCTTACTGCTGGCGAATATCGACTTGCCACGTTCCTCGTCCTGTAGCTCCTTGGCCATGTGCCAATCATTATGGCTCTGCAAAGCTTCGGCGCTTTCGAATCCTGCATTGCAGCGCGAGCACATGTAATCGGTGATTGACACTTGACGGCTGCGCGAGCCACTCATCCGATGTTCCACATCCCCATGTGTACGATCTAACTCTATACTATCCGTTCGTTCTTCCCCAGTCGATGTTTCCTTCTTGGGAAAGAAACGTTGTATTCCAGGACTTTCGAGGCGCCTTTTCTTCTCTTGCGGTTCATGCGAAGATAGATCAAGTGGAGAATCAGACGATGTTACCTTCGATACCCGTGCTTCATCGCCCCTGAGGAGGAAAGTACCAATTCCCATATTTCCAGTAATGCCATCCTCGAAACCCCCAACACTTAGGCTGAGATTTGTGCAGGGCCATACCCTGCCCTCACTGACGATTTGCGTCATCATATGCTTAGCGAGGTCAAATAGGATGGCTTCTTCGAGGGATTTGCCCTGCGGAATGCCACTCGACTTTGAGCGGGTCTGACCTGCAGACCGGTGATGCAAGTGAATTGTCTTCGGTCGGCGTTTATGCTCGAGAACCCCCTCCTCGACTAGGCGGGAAAATATGTCAGCGGCAAATATCCGAAGCCATTTGACTGCCTGTTCCATTTTATTGATACTCGGCTGAAACGACTTAGCAGATAGCATAGATTTAATCTGTGTTCTTGAAGTAACTTCACTCGAATCAATTCCCCGGATGGTGTCGTAAAACCAAAGGCCCGTTTCGACCCCAAGCTTGAGCTTGAGCTGCTCCACTGGAACCTGGAGCATTTCCTTGATCGACTCGGTATTGAAGGTCGACTTGACCTGATCGCCAAGCTTTCCCCCAAGGTTTCGGATCTTGGTGAACTTCATGTCTGATAGGAACCGTTGGACGGCCCTATTGCGTATGACCGTTTGTTGGTTGGGCTTCTTATGGCCAGAGCCCAACTTACTGAGCATTTTATTACTCGCTACTCCAGCAGAGCAGGTATAGCGCAAGGTTTTCCAGACTTCAGCTCGGATTCCCCGAATGATTTCAGATCCGATCAAAATTGACACGTCGTCCCAATCAGGATCATCAACTTCGGCCTCGGCATCGTCAAGGTCCACCAATACGTCGGCTTTCCAGTCCAAGGCAGTAATTGGAGGAAGAGGTAGTTTCTCTGTTGGGTCGTCGTAAGGGGGGGGACCGGTCAGTTCTGGGAACCTCCGAAGTAGTATCGAATGAACCTGAGCAGATAAGTCGATGAAAACCTCGTCTATGCTTGCTTTCTCGACCTTCTGTGTGTTGGTTGGCAGACATTGCTTAACCAATGCGAGAATCTCCCTCGACTGCAGTCTGTATGGATCTAGCGAGACTTTGTGAGTTCCAATATGAGAGGCTGCATCGTCATGGTATGCCCACTTTTCATCTCCTTCCTTCCACGTAGCAACGTGCTGGGCTATAAGATTCGGGCAAAGCTTCTTTGCTTCCGTTACGGTACAATGGCGACCAATACCAAACTTGCGCGCTGGGTAGTTGACAGCTATCAGCCCTTGCCTATCATAATTAGATTAAAAAGCTAAGTAAAATGCTATTGGTTTGGATCGGGCCATGGTTTGGATAACGAATCTAGGGTGGAATTGGGACAGGGTTGAATATGAATATGAATCCAAATACCATTGCTGCACAGCTAAAGGCTGTTCCTCATCAATACCCAGGCGCACCATCTCTGCGTTGATTGTACACGGATTAGTTGGATGTCTAAACATAGCTGCCTACAATATGCAAAGGCGTGTCCACAACTGAACATAGACGCCGGGTAGCCAGAAACAAAAGACCAGACATAGAAGATACAATACGTACCACACTGGGCATAGAAAGCATCAAGATCAATGTGAGCAATGACGCGTAGCGGCGAGGACGTCGAGGAAGAAGCCAGCAGACCTAGCTGGCGGTAGGTGAATTGCGATTTGCGGCGTCCGACCCCGTCGGCGGGAGACGAGACTTGGAAGCCAGGAGACGGGGAAGACATGCTGACAGTCAAAATGTCCACGGTTGATTGGATAGCGCAGAACCAGTCATGTGATCAAGACACTAAGTATGGCCTGGCGGTATGGTGGTGGACAGAATGCAAGTAATGTGAGGTGCAGGAGGGTCGGCTGGTGAGATACCGAGCCTCGCAAGAGCTCATGGTGAAAGAGGCTCGTAGTGTTGACGGTGAGGGCGGGGTGTGAAGATTGGGTGCTATGGAACAGATATCCAAGAAAAGAGACGTTTACATGTAGTTTGGACCCTGTGAGAGGGCAGTCAGGGCAGTCATAGAAGCACAGGTGCCTCGGGAGCGGAAAACATCAGACAGTGCTGCGAGAGAATGAGGTGAAGTGCTAAGAAATTGGAACGATGGCCGCCGCGATGCCATGAAATGTGGTTGTGGCACACAGTGCCTAATGATCAATCGGTACGTGCTAGCGGGGGCTTGATGGCTCTCGGTGACCTATTGATGACTAATCTATTTACTAAAACCATATAGGTACAAGTGGATCAAGCAGCAGTTAGACGGCTTACATAACGTGACTACTTACCGGAAACTTTGGATACAACAACATCTTACCTACATAGGCTGGTTCCATTCTGAAGGTAGCTTAGGTAGGTAGGTAGGTATTTCAACAGCGCCGCCTTCATCATCTACTCGGTCTTTTTCTCTTCTTTTTACTGCTCACTACAAGCGGGAAAGCTACCTAGGTACCTACATACTTGGTATTACGTAGCAGATACAAGCCCTCTCCAGTACATACCTACCTAGGTAGGTTCTCTTTTTATGTACCATCCCATATAAGTCTTTATTGTTACTAACTTGACTAAAGCCATAAGTCCTCCGCCTAGAGGCATACCAGGCTTCACCGGCCTAGCACGAGGCTTACCCGGCGCGTAATAAGAGCATTTTTAACACAGATCGACAGGCAGCCGGCGAATCACACTCTCTCAGTGTAACGTAATGCTAGTCAGACGGACCCGAAAAGTTGGATTGTCCAGTAATATTGGCTGACTGGCTGATCGAAGTACTTCGCGTCTTATGCCGAAATCATTCCTCAGTCCGAAGAACGATTCCCTACGCTGTGCTCATGTATCTAGTCGCCGACAAGCATGGGCAGAACCAGACACTGGAGCCTTGTCCGGCCCCCAAGGCAACGCTCCATGTCTCACAAACTAGACGTAATCAACTCCCACGACAGAACGGGGCCCCCATCATTGGCCTCATCTAGTGCGGCTACAAGCTGTGCCATGCTGCCTCGAACCCGAACCCGGATAGCAGACCCCTTTGAAGCAGTGAGCATGCAAGATTAAGATTGTGGTTGTACATACGTGATTTGATTACTTTGAGTCAGCTCACCGGGATTCGAACGTTCCTGCCGGCTCGGTGCGTCCGTCATGCATTCTTACTCCTCCCCTAGTCAACGTTTCATCAAGGAAAACATTACCGTCTTTGGGCATCAAGTTGAGCAACTATATTTTTTTAATGTGAGCAGGAGGCTCAAGATTAACCCATTATTACATAGACCCAGCACCTCCCTGGAGAGCCTCCTCTTGAATGTATCACTTGTTAAGTAGGTTCCGGGTGATTGGGGTTGAAGAATGCTTACGTTGCCACATTGGAACTAAAACGCAGCCTGCAGCAGCAGAAAGCAGAAGGCAGACAAAAGAGGGAAGCCTTCAACATACCGGTAATTTTTCGCTGGTTGATTTGTTCATGTTGTTCAATTCAGTTCCAAATGCTTCTACCGTGCTTCGGTCATACTTCGGTCTGAAAAGGAGCGAGAGAACTTGTGCCTTGGCTCTTAATAGAATATCATATTCTTCTAGTGTATGCTCCTTTATTCTATAACTAGTGAACGCAAGTTTTTGCTCATTCGGATAGATGACAAAGGCTATAGCTAGCCCATTTCATTAAGCCGTATTTACCCATGCCGATATGATATGAGGTGTTGCCAAGAAAGTGGGATTACTGGAAGATGTAGCGTAGGCTTCTAGAATTTCCTTCGGTTTCCCTTCTATAGTAGTGGTTTTTTTTTTTGGATAGCCATGAGGCCCGTCGTTTCGGTGTCTTGACGAGAATCTGTCATCATCTCCCCCTACACAACATCTGGAGATGACATTCGCAGAGCGATAATTCTTTGGGGGCCATACCCTCCAAACAGAATATCTTTTAAGTCACGAGTTATTGATTTGATCTGTCTGCATGATATTATCTTGAAAATATCCCTAATTTCACTAACTAATTCAAGTTGTCGGTTCCGAAGAGCCATTTGTCAGTTAGAGACACGGATGGACTCGGCGGATATTTCTGGCAGGATCTATGATTATTGGGTTAATTATGTCAATGACATCACCGCGTAAGGAGATAGAGGTTTCAGTTGACCCATGACTATGACAACTGCTACTAAAGCTCTGGGTATAGCGCCATGTACATATATCGTGGCCGCCTCCCACCCACATTTCGGTCTACCTAATTCAGCTATAGTCCTAGAGTAGAGTATCATTAAATTTCCGACAATGTAGATAGTAGTAGTAGGTACACCGAAGAACCACGCCTTATGGCTGATATAACCCCAACTTCGAAATCATTATAATAAGTCAAAGCCATTAGGTTTGCAAAATCTGATCTACAGTTAGCTCGCTCTTATATTTAAATACGGGAGTAAGTATGTTGTTATAGGAAGTTTGGATATACCATTTCTCCTAGTTAAAGTATCGATAACTCTTTATTGTCAACAACAACTTGTAACTACGCAATCTGTACCATACAGTAGTGTTGCCGCTACGAACCTAGAATGACTAGGGAGGTATGTACGAATTACACACCAATTATCTCCTGTAAGGCTCGGGGAATCCTTCTAACTAGATCCCCGCCGTTTGCGCCAGCCTGAAGGCTTGACATAGAGCCATTTTTGGTCGTTAGAGCGGTGTGATTCGACCAATCCTTTTATGGCCATGTAAGTCGTGAGTTAGACTTGATGGTGTTTTGCTTGGATCCGCCTCGTACATGCACAGCACTTACATTGATGCGAGGACCTTCCTTTTACGTTGAAGCTCAGTTCGGAGAGAAAAGGGTTCTTGTTCTACTCCCAAAGACGGCTAGTTGTAATTAGAAGTAGTCATACGGCTGCCTATTAAATGAGGCTGTTGTAAAGACTATCAACCTCTTTGTAGTACGAGAAGTGCATTTGAACGAAGAATTTCGGTAGCAACTTAGGTTGATCCCCTCGTATACTAGACACTTAGATCATCAAGCACTAGTCGTATCCTTCACTCTCTACGGGTAGTCTCCACGGGCAGTCCGTGTCAAGCTACTCTTCCAGGTATCCCGGATCAGTGCAGTCGACGATAATTACATGCAGTAGACCGCTCTAGCAACGGTACCCTGACAGTAATTTGTGGCGAAAATATCATTGATTCCGCACATCCCATGGTTATATTGGCTACAAATGCGGATCTTGATGACTCGGGATTACTTCTGGGGTTACGCTTCAAAGATCCTGCCCTTTAATGTCCGCACTCCTAGACTATCCGCAGCTGAAGGTTCATTCAGACCGAATAACGAATACGGCTAAGTTGCGGCTCTGCAGCAAGGAAAGGTTGGCGGAAATGGATAGAGCCGATTAATGAGCTTGATAGCCATGGAATGCATGCAACGGCATCCCCGAGAGCTTCAATAGTACTCTCGATGAGTTGATAAAAGTCACTAGGTAGTTTTTATGTATATAATGATCGAGAGCAACAAGGAAATTTCCTCATGAATCATAAGTAACCATTCAGAACTTTGGACATTGTTCATTGCCAGAGACATTCGCGAGCACAGTAGCATACGTCACGTTACTCTTCCCTGAGACTCATCCCTTGGTCGTTTTATTGTATATAACATCGAATATTTATCGGCCCAAATCCAGTTCAAAATGTAAGGCATTTATTTACCTTACTCGAGTCAAACAAATCTAATACAGGAACAGGGCTGATGATCGGTCGCCTTCTCCTCCCCCCGACACGAGCGATGTTATACCCGACAACGAGGCTACCGAGACAGCCGAGACGTATATTTGTTCAGAATGTGGTGAAGTGGGAAAATTTGAGTACACGATGATGGGAGACGATGCTTATTGCGCTAAATGCAAACACCCGAAATGTGACAATTGCAAACTTGAGTAGGGTTCGCTTTCTTATCAATGAGCCTCCAGGAAAGCTTATTTCTGGTTAGAAGCTATTAAGAACTCGTTCTTATATGCGGCGAAGGCAAGGCTTTGTTGGCAATTATCATCTATCACTCCTACAACTCTACCATTCGTTCAAATGACGCTTGAAATTCATCATATACTGGGCTGAAAGATATTAGAATTAGGTGTCACTCGCTTCATCATAAAACATTCATAATAAGACTTTCGTTTACAACCCTATTTGAAATGCTTGCCCATGAGGAGCTTGTTGACTCCATATATGCGTGATCTTAGCAACAAGCATATCTCGAGATCGAGAAGTCGTGATCGACGAAGTATATATCCGAATGTTGCTGGGATGACCCATGCTAGTGGGTCTATAATCCCCAGGATTGATATTAACATGCCACAAGAGTAATGTGACATGGCGATGTATAGAAGCAGGCCTATTTCAATACATATACCTCCGCCAGGATCAGGAATGTGAGCTCGGGTACAAAGGCAGGGGTAAGCCGGGGTTGCAGCTAAGTTCCTGAGGGTCTAGCGAATCAGCTGGGCTGTTTTTGAAAAGCTAGGCTACTCTTAGTATAATATGGAGTTATATTCTGAGCCAACATTCCTAATCTTAACTATTTCTGAGAACTATTGCTCGTTTTGGTAGCATGTGGGTAAAGTACCTGAGCTAATATTCCTTATCCCGGCGGAGGTATACATACGTCTACAGAAAAACTAGACCCTTCGAAAAGATGGACATTTTGGTATATTTACAATTACATTTGATCTTACGCGCACAAAGTACCATTGACTAGAGAATGGGTTCATGGTATAAATATATATTGCACAAGAATATCAGTTAACTATAAGTACTACTATGTTTCCCAAAAGTGCCGAATGGTCACAATGCTAAATATAAGGGTATCATTAACCTCTCTATTACGCATCCATCTTTATCAACCCCGCAAATTCCTCATTTCTACTACAGTAGTTTCGTCTGATGGGGGCCCGGTGGGGAGTCCGTATCGAGTACGAAGCTTGTCAAGAGTATGGTCCATGCTGTAGAGGCTTTCGAGACTTTCGTGATTGGCACAAGGCGAGTGGTGAATGGGGAGCGCCCAGTCCAGGGGATTTGTGCCCATGACCGATTGCCAATTTCGCCAAGGTCCTAGATCCCATGGATTTTCTCCTGGTTCCGTCTGGAGAATCGCAAAAGTTCGTGTTGCTAGGTCATCGCGAGAACTAGCAGGCAGGGCATCTGCCTGCTCTTCAATTTCATTGCCCTTAGGTTTTAGGCGTTTGACAACTTCTTTCTTGTCGCTCAAGCCAGTTTCTAACTTCCTCAAGGGATACACGACTACACCATATCTATCCGACCTTGTTCCCCGAGGGACGCGTACAGCCAAATGATACACCTTTTGGCGGAATGACAAAATGTCGACATTTGTCATGTTTTGGAGAAGATATCGAGCTGAGGTAGCAGTCATCAAGAAAGAAAACAACCCAAAGAAAGCGGCTATTACAATGACAGCAAGGAAGAAAGGATCGGGAGATGCACCTTGCTGGACCTGCCGGCGGAGTGCATAGGCTGATGCTCCCAATACAACTGCACAAAACAGCGCAGTATACGTAGTAAATTGCACAAAGAACTTAAAGGCTACACAGGACATATGATTAGTGATGCTAAGGACACGGTCCAGCGTGCGGCATTGGCAAACATACAGTTCTCCCCAATCATGCCCCCAGCCCAAGGACAGTAGTGATCCATTCTGTAAACACACCGGCCGATTTCGCTGCTGTGATGGACCCGATCTGGTTTCCAATTACAGCATTCGGAGCACCATTTAGGGCGACCATCGGTCTCACACACAAACGCATCTCGGGAATAGAAACACTCGAGCCCAGGGCTGTCAGGGTTATCGTCAGGCCCGGCCTCGTAGGCCCGAGCCTCGATATCATCTGCTCTATAGGGCCGTCTCCTCCGCTTTCCGTCTTTCGATCTCTGTCGGCTGACTGCCAGCGGGCCAAGAGGAACGACACCCGGGTTGAAGTTGGCATTATAAAGGGTCCGTGCGTATGTGGCGATCATCAAGAGGAGGAAGACGAAGTAAAGAACGAGAAGAGCAATGGCGGTCCCATTCTCGTTGAGCGAGCGAAGTAGGTAGTCGACTGTGAAGAACAGCGCCTGGTTAGTCACGCGCTCGGATGGCGCCGTGCCTCGCGCCAGGGGACGTCGTCTGTACTCACCACAGACCCGAGCGACAACTACATATGTCGCATAGGCAACGGCGGCGGCGAGAAAGAAAGGGACGATGCGGGTAGTCCACCGCGTCGCGGCTCTCGTGCTTTCAATAGCTGGCATTCCAGACGCATCATGGAAGAGAAGGCAGAAGTGGAAGAACCGCCAGGACCGGATCTGGCGCAGGCGTGAGGATTGTACTAATAGGTAAGGATTGGAGCAACATCCGGAAAGCCCTGTGCCGAGTGAATCGAGAGCTTCTTCAACAGGTCTGTGAAGACATTGGTTGTTGGGACCGAGTCGAGGACCGAGTCGAGTTGAATTGGGCTGCAACTGACAGCTCAGCCAGGACAACTGACGCAATCACAACGAACAAGCGTCTGATCTAACCGGCTGGTACATTTGGAATTATACCAGGCAGTGCCCAATCTAGACTAGATACCTATGTAGGTAAGTATCTAGGTACTATAGATGATACTATATCAGGTTATTGACGCCATCTAGCCTTAAGGGGCACTAGTCTCGACTTTTCTAGACTATATCAGGCAGTTTAGTGTCCAATGTTAGATCTGTAAGTGGTCCGTGCATCTTTACTTCTTCCAAATTCTACCTACACATATATATGTAAGTACGTACAAAGTTCAATTGGACAAAACCCTCCATGTAAGTACCTATGTAGGTATGGTTGGATTTTATTTTAGACTGTGGAACAAATGTCCATTCCATAGGTACTTAATTAGCAGCCTAGTATGGTTGCCTCAGGGCTGTTCAGCCTAGTGTCCCATCGTGATCAAAAACCATTTACCTATCGAATCGACCTGGCCCTCCGCCTTAATAATATACAAGGTATGACTGCTGATCACTGACTTACTCATTTCTCATTACACGTGTATAGCGGCATTTGCTAGATGTAGTCTCCCTAGGTATTGTTAGTCTTTGGCAGAGGTTGGCATTATAATGTCGTTTCTAAGTTTAGGGGTAATTCTGAAGCTCTAGAGTAGGTCCCGAGTTAGGTGCCAAGAACAATACGCATATTGAGTCGCAGGACTTACGCAGTAGTTAGCGACTCAGTGTCAGACATGCTTTAACGACAACAAAATTTCGTGAGGCTCTTACTTTATCTTGTTAATATTATTAGCTACCTACCTATTTAGGGATATGGGGATGCAGATACCTTGCTCTATGTAGTATGCGTACCTAGACAGCCGGGTCATGAACTGGGGTTGATGCCGCATACTCCGTAGCTTAGCATATCCTTAGCCGCACGGCCCGGGTCTGATGGGCCACGGATATACTCCAGGTAGCAAGCATATAAATCCTGCTAGAAGTACTACGCAGTATGTAGGACTTGAACATCAATTATCACGTTTGGAACCACCTTCCCAGAATGCGATATTCGTGCGTGAAGCAATATATTTGTCGGCGTGTATCTATGGGCATCAAATACTCGTGATATATCTAAGATATCTATACCTACCCTTATTAGATATGACAATCAGTCCAGGACACAGCAGATGTAACCATAATCTCTTCCTTCAGCTATATTAATTAAACGGCAATGTGAGATTAGAAAGGATAAAAAAAAGTGCGAAAGATAGAAAAGTCAAGCACTCAAACTTTATACAAATGTGTAGGTAGTCATTTAGCTACGTGTGACTTTGCTAGTGGGATGATCAAGTATCAGGGCGCCTTTTGGACCGACAACATGGCATGTAATATTATTAACTTCGCTTGCGTAGACACTCTGCGGAGGGATTCATCATTAAGCTATATATAACTATTATAGATTTTAATTTACTGTTTGCCAGTCTAGGTTTAGAAAAGTCGGCCGCTCACTGACAACAACAAATTTTCAGCCGAGTTGTGGTCTATTCCTCGTCTCCTTCTGACCAAGAAGCTAGGTACCGGTGTCAGCGAAGGACTGATCCTAGGTAACAAGGATGCGCGATTACATTTCTTATGCCGTTGGGGTCAGCTTTAGTTCTAGCTGAAATGTAGATGAAGAAGGCGTTTCGCCCTGGTATAGAACGACGCAGTTTGTTTTGGCTTACGAGGCTATGAGGCTCAAGTGGAAGCCTGAATAAAGCCAGCTTCTATAAGACTAAGACGCACCCACTACATGCCAATAATCATCGTGACCACGAAATTTTCATTCCAAGGCTTTGCTCCACGGCGACGGCGTCTAGAAAATACATTTCATGGAGAGCGCAGGATTTCTACGGCACTGAGGTAATCCAGCCTCCCCCCTTGCAGATAGCAGCAAAATGGGTGATAATCCATCTGAGAGCATTAAGAACGAGACAACTAAGGGGTGACATCCGGGACTCTTCAAGACAATTATTCGCCTAAATTAACCCCGGAGCCTTGACCTTCATGTCTAGCATGGAGGTTAGCAAGATAGGTGACCTGCCGTTATTTGGTAACAACAACTTTAACGTTGAATTCACTGGGCGCAAAACTCCGACCTGTTACCTTGAATCATTTTCCAGCTTCTCTACCCACCACTGCGAAAAATAGAGAGATGTGGTAGAGGAGCGAAGGGGGAAATTTCGAACCTGTAGGCCGCGGACGAGGCTAAGGCACCAAGTGTAGGCAATTTTTCTTCTCTTTCTTCTTTTTGCATTTTACATTTCGGTAGACTCCGACTGTTTCCCGCTACCTGTGCCGAAGAAACTTCGCCACGAACAAATCCATCTATACGATGTGTTACGGGTGGTGGTTTTAGTAGTCACTGAAATGCCCCTTGTATCCAGTCTTTGGATTAGGCAGTCTAACATTATTTAACTTATCGTGAACGGAAAACGTCCACAACTGGCACAATACCCGACCAGAGAAAAAACTACTACAAGAGTACTACCTTGGCTTATGGGGCTAATTACAACAAGTAATGGTCAGGCAGCGATTATATGGTATGCACAGCCGCTTTTCGCTGTTTTTCCATACCCATCGTCCCCAGACACACTATCAGCATAGCAACTTGAGGCTCCAACTCTTAAAGCACCGCTCAGCCATATTCTCATGATTACTCTAGACCGAAATATGATGGGTGATAGGGCGACATCCGATGTTCTGCGGTTTTTGGCCAAACACGTTTCCTTCAAGTCACACTGGGACGGTAAGTAGTACATGCATTCAATCATGCGTATATGTCTTCGGTACCCTACGCGGCCGCGATCATTCTGACTGGTTTTCTTTAGACTTTACACTGTACAATCTCCGCTCACCGTCACAACCTTCGCTGTAACCTCATCGCATTACATTCTGGATGTGTTCCCTCAGAGTTCACAAATTCTCATCATGAAACAGCAAAGCTCTCGTAAAGGAGCCAGTAAGTCTCCTGAGGCTTGTCGGTCTGCGATGTCTCACGGATTTCAAACAGGTTTTTTCCCTTGATGTTAGTCATTTCCAAGCGAAAAGGTCCCTATCGAGAGGAGCATCTGACATAATGGCAGTGCTTCAGATCCAGATCCAGAAAATGCCATGCCAGTGGAGACCTTGAGATTTGTCTATGGAGGGAGAAGCCTATACGATTGTTCACCCTACCGAGTTCGACTATACGTTGTAGGATTGGTTGAAAGAGCATTGTCGGTCATTGGGTTCAAGATTCTCGCAGGATTGGAATGTTTTATGTTGTATATATTTGAATATAAATACACTGGACCTACTTCATCACCATTACTCTTTCCTTGCTTCCTCACACCAAACCTGTGCTCACAACGCGCCAGATACTGTCCGCCCTAAATCCCATCTACTTCATTACAGCAACACGTTTGATTACATACCCTTCAATCGCAACTCTTTACAACATGGCGTCCGTCATCTTTTACTGTGTAATATCCCAGCTCAACCATAGTATCCTAGTTTACTAATGAATAGATAGTGTTACTGCGACCACGGCCCGTGGAACTACGATATCGATGCCCACTGCCACAATTGTGGCCATGCAAGATGCTCAAGTTGTGTCGTTGGCACGCCAAAACCAAAAACAAATCCATGATTATAAAGTAAGTCTTTATACAGTGTGGCGAGATATGCAGGCGTTCTAAGACGTGACTAGACTGCTATACAACGACAAGACCCAGTACCCTCCATATTGACTGGACTGGTAGCACGTCAAATTACCATTTGCGATCAGTTATGGGGTGCCAACTTGTTCCAGATCTAGCAGGTAATATAACGGCATTACGGCAAGATTTAGAATGGGCGCTCTACAAGTAACATTTATTTGGAACTTATATCCGTGGATCTCTATTGTCTATGGTATAGGCCAGAATACGGGAAGTTGGAGGTCAAATTGTCTTTTTGTTTGTTATTCCTATGTGATAAAAGTTTCGGGCTACTAGACGGGAATGAGGTAACTTAGACAGAGAAATATATTGTTCCTAAACGAGATCCCAAGGTTTAACTTAACTTTGTGAAATGTGTAGAAGGAAAACGGTGTAGCTCTTGGATCTGCCCCCCCTACAATGTACCATCTGAGGCATAAAGAGAGTAATCTTTTGTGCAAAATCAGATCTTAGATAAGGTATAAGGTGCAAGCTGAAATAATGAGCTGAACTCCCCTGCAGCTATTCACTGCCGACCTACGGTAGCGTACGGTAGCGAAGCGTAAGCCGTGCATTACCACCCACGTGGCAATTAGATTACAGCACCTTGTTGGCAATGTAAAAAGGTAAATTTGTGATGGTATCTCTTTTGCCTCATCGTGAGTTCCCTTTTGCTCCTTCACTACTTTGCATGGCACAGATTATACATGAATTAAGGGTAGGGTTTTTTAGGCGGCTTTTCTATGAGAAGTTTTCATACTCTATGTCTCAGCAACATGCGATCTCCTACATAGTGAGGCAGCTTAGGTGTGAATTATGTCATACTGTCTGACTTCATTAAATGCCCGGCATAACTTCAGACAGGTCATGCGGTATACTGCGCCTCAAGTGAGCAACTTAGTTTTTTATGTGTTTCGGTACGCATGTCCGAAATCGCAATTACATAAGGAGAACCATACTAAAGGGGAAAAAACAGGGTGGCAGGGGTGGCAGGGGAGAAAGAGCAAAATTTTGCTAATTTTCTTCTTCAAAAACAAGATAGATTGAGCATGTGAAAGAGGGTAGTAGAGAAATAGGGCGGTAGATCTAGAATTTCCGGTCATGACTTACAATACTAGTGGCATAGCCCAGGTTGGCCCCTCCCTAACAAGATCACTTCAATCGGGCAATTACTGTCAGTAAGGTACAGCCACTACACCTCAGAACGGGGGGTTCAATCAGAAAACACTTATCTCTCTCTCTCTCTCTTATCAGATCTACAACGAGTTTTCGTGAGCGTTGCCGGAATCTGGCCCGGGTAGATATTACTACGTCACGGCACATGGAGCAAGCCAATACCAACATATCAGCTTCACTTTGATGTCCAGGCACGCACGCCCTCGGCTAAGGTGGCAGTGTCCGACTATATGTGAAGCATGTGTATACGCTGACTCGGTTGTTTACGAATATTGTCGCTTCCGGTAGTCGAACTTGTGTCGACCGAAAGTTCTGGGGTATAGTGGAGCTTGTTCACGATCAACGATGTTCGCTTCGACTGCTTTCCTCCTTTTCAATGGTCGTTCTGTGCCGTTCACGTACGTCTGACAATTTATGATTCATCCGGCAAGGAAAATACAGTTTTTCATGGCCAATGAATCGTTAAGGCCAGTTGGGTTAATTGCCTTGAGAGGTGAGAAAAGCCATATGTCTGGTATCAATGACAGTAGTATGATAGAATACCGTTTGGTCAAGGGCAGTGCTAGAATTCCGAGGCGATGAAAATGTTGTGGTTTTCGTGGAACTTGACACGGCTTCAGCAATTCAACTTGTCATCTTTCACTTCCATTTGTAACATGCGTAGTTGTTTAGATCGAAGAAGATAATTCCACAGATGCAATTTTCAAAGGAATACTCACCACATAAAACGGATCATGTCCTTCCTGTCTATATAAAGAGACATTCTCGGGGCTATCTCTGTCGACAATTTTGTTTTCTATAGACATCAACTTTACGAAGAGTTTGATACCATCCCATCCAAAAACTCAGAACAAGCTCGCTCTTGTCTGAGCATCTACGAACATGCCTACGTCTAAATACATTATAGTATACTACTGCGTAGAGTCATCACACCCTGAAGGACATTGAGGAATATACTAACAGGTTTAGTGCTGCTGCCAGCACGGGCCGTGGAATCTGGCTATAACCTCGCACTGCCAGAACTGCACCCACATGTTGTGCACTAATTGCACTCCTGAGAGGCAAAGAATCAGTTCCCGTCACTGAGATGATGCCAGCCATACGCTATTCTTGCGATTCAGCCGGAATACTAGGGGCTGATGAAAAGCATCATCAGTCATATCATCTTTCGACCCTCCAATGCTCGGAACAACCATACTCATACTAAAGGAAGCCAAATGTTCGCCTTCCGCTCTTTACGACTACCTTCCATACCATTGTACCAGTTTCCTTCAACGTCCGGCGGCACTTTGATTTACCCTTTCTGCACAAAAGTACGATTGCTCTTCGACGGTGACGGCTACCAGTACTCACTATACCATTGTCCTGGTTTGACAATTGGAAAGCAAAAATCGACAGAACCACAAGACGGACCACGGCACGTCACTTGAGTCTTACTAGATTTCTCTCCGCGATTTTATTTCTTTGGCCTATGACAGGAAGCTAGAGGAGCACTTGAGTTTGATGAAACCTTCGGCGAATGAGCGACGAGCAGGGCGATTATCTTCATCATTTCCTATTTTCTCATGTCTTGCACTGAAAAGCACACTTCCTGCCTGTTGTAACATCTTTCCTTGTCCAAGACGTCTTGACTCTGTTATACGCCCCGGTTGGCGAGCGAATTGAATCATCAGTCCCTTATAAAAGCATTTGCCTCGATTTCCCAAACGTGAATGCATGCTTCCTCGGAATTTGACGAATCGTCGACTTAGAATTCTTTGATGTAGTAAATATCACGTCACGTGGTTAGTAAGTATATGTGAGTGATGCAAATATACACTACCCTGCTCCAGCAACGAACTGGTTCATCCGTGCAATCGGAACCAATCGTGTCTGTCGCCTTATTCAGCCTAGGCCTGTGACCGAAATCTTCCTTGTCATAACTTCCTTTCCCTTGCCAGTCACATGCTTTCGAAACTATGCGGCAATAATTCTTGTTTGCGATTTGCTCGAGGCTTGTTGCCGGGCAGCATCTGGTTGGCTGTATATGTCTATGGATGCCATCTAGATATATGCATTGTGCCGGCGCGGATCTATCCTATCGCGTGGCAGCCACTCAGGACCTACATCGGAAAATAATTCTGGGTTAGGCATGCAAAAGCAAAAGCCCCGCACAACGGAAGAGAGCGGACGACGGCGTCTTCCAGCTGACCCTCGCTGGGGGCACGAAGTCTATAGTATACTTTTGCAGTGCCTGGCGATCCTTCTCCTCTTTCGTATTATTGCCTATTTCATCGCCCAGTGTACGCATTGGATCCTATCATCTTAAAACTAACAGCACCGCCCTCGCCTAACTATCATGACCTGGCCAGACTCCATGAAACCAGCCAACACAGCCGCCGCTAACCGCTCGCTACCCCGACGGATTGCCGTTGAAAGCTAGGGCGTTGGTAGTGCCGTTCGGTATGCCAGACAGTATGCCTTGCGTAGAGAGTTCTTTAATGCGGTCGCATAGGGCCGTGGAATCTCCTTGACCCCCGAGGGACAAGAGATAAGCACCAAGCCCTGCAACTATGGGGCTGGATGCTGACGTTCCTGAGGCTGTAGTCTACATTCGAATGGCTCGTCAACTTAAACCCCTCGCAAGATTTGAGAAAGGGATGCGATCAACTCACCGATCCACCGTCATAAGACGTGCTCTTGATATTGTTACCGGGTGCCCAAATGTCAACCACGGGGCCATAGTTGCTGTATCCTGCTTTAGCATCATTCTCGTCGCTTGCGGAGACAGTGCAGACGGAGGGCTCGGAGGCGGGCGAGAGGTTCTTAGCGTCAGCATTGTTGTTGCCTGACGCGACCGAGACGAACGCTACAACACATAGAGTCAGTCATGGCCAAATTTTGCGCGTAATACGTGGCCATCTCTGCGATATGCAAAAGGGCGACATTTTAGTCTCAAAGCAGCTGAACCGAAGAAATGGATCCGAGAATTACTTACTGCCCGCTTTCACCAGAGCAGCCACAGCGTCGTTACTGGCTTGACTCCTTCCACCAGCAAGCGATAGGTTAGCGACGGTGCCCTTAGGACAGTCCCGGGTCGGCGCATCCTGCGCGACCCAGTCAATAGCCGCGAGAATGTTATTTCCGTCTGCTGTGCCGTCGTTTCTAAACACTTTAACGGCGAGCAGCTGCGTCTTCTTGACCACACCGTAGGAGTTTGAACCAACGATTCCCGCGACGAAAGTCCCGTGACCTTGACCGTCGAAGTCATCGTCATCGGCGAAATTGGCAGCCCAGGATGCTCGTCCACCGAATTCCGGGTGATCAATCTTGACTCCAGTATCAATCACATAGACGCAGGTCCCGTCGCCGTCCGAATCATCGCGGACGTAGCTGAGATTTCCTTTGCTTCTATGGGAGATCCGGGCAATACCATAGGGTGCGTTGTCCTGGATCGTGTAGTCGGTTAGGTAGAACCTCGAGTCTTCCTGGACGTACTCGACCTGGGCCGCTGATTAGAGTTGCCTGCATTGAAACAATAGCTGCTAAGCATGCTTACATGGGGATTGGCTCTTAATGATTCAAGCGAAGCCGCATCGAGTGCTCCAGCGAAACCTTTGAAACTCGTTGCACTATATACATGCTTGGCACTGCTCATGTGGGCAGTTAAAGTATTATCTGCATCTGCCACGACGAAATCATCCCTCATCTTGACAATATACATCCCAGGAACTCGATGTTCGTTCGCTACTCGCATGAGTGGTGCCGCTCCATTCCTCTTGGGCACCGATCTCGCTGTAGCGAGGGATGCTAAGGCAGTCCAACCTAGGAGCGACTTGACATACATATTGGCAGTACCTCAAGGAGTTTCTTGTATTAATGCGTGAAGCAAAAGGACAGGAGTAGCCAAAGACTGTCTCTCCGTGTTGACCTGATGGACAGGCACTAGGCATTTTTATAACCCATCTCCTATGCTAAGTATAAAAGTCATGATAGCGGCATGTGTATACCATCTCTTGTTACGTGTGATATCTCTAAAGCCTCATGACAATTAAAAAGGGCTTCTCTTGTAACTTGCATTGCAGATCACTGCCCTTTCGTCCATCGTGATGCAGCTTCGTGTCATTCATATATCCCCCCCAAATCCACTCTCCTTCCTATACAGGCAACTTCAATCTTGATGACCGGTCACTAGATGAAACAAAATCAACTTGGCAGCCACGCTGCCATGGAATAGGTATTTACGTACAGAATCCTCACGGCAATATGTTATTTACGAGCCCTCGCTGCTTTTGATTTTATCTTAAAAAGCATGCTCTTTGGTCCCATTAGGCATTCAACCCCTGGTCGGTGCATGTGGATGTAGCGCATCCCAATGCCACAGCCAGGCTGAACAAAAGTTCAAGATCTTGTTTTGGCTCGACATCGGTACTGATCCGGGGCTAACAAGCGTATCTTCTTCTTTATAGTAGTAGTGTAACTTTCGGCCTTATTAGGACTTCATTTTCGCCAACTCAAGTAATGTCGCTATACCAAACAGGCATGCTGCGCGTGTATTGAATGAACACCTAATTAAGTACTTAATATGCTACCATCCCACTTGGCTTTGCGGATCCTTATCTTCCCTCCTTTCAACGCATGCAAGCCCTCAAGCCTGAAATGAAAATTATCTTGTAGAAAGCTTAAACTATATAAATCACCTTTAATACAAGAAACAAGAGGACTTAAGCAACAAAGCAAAACTCGAAGATTGAAATATGTTGTACGGAAAGTGTATAGGACTTGGAAGGTTTGCGCGAAGCTCTACGCAATGAATCCGAATCCGCGCGCTTTGAAAACTATGGATTGTAGGCCTCGTCCTTCTATATAAACTGTCTCAGCAAGGATATTAAGCGTCGCTGATGTAAACATAGTGACAGGTTTCAGAAATACCTATAGCTAGTAGAGTCGGATGTAAAGGCCTAGGGCGACATCCTGAGTAACTGCAAGGCTTCGGACACGTATGTTATAGAATAATATAGTAATGTATATGTGTGTTACGATCCTATATATATACAAGGAACTGTAAACAGTTAAGTAACTCAACGTAGCATAGCTTCTATATTGCTTGCATTGCAATTCTTTTTTCTAAATATGTCACAAACTCCGTTGCCATTATAAACAGTGTCATTAATGTAAGCATGAAGCATTTTCTACAATAGTCGATTTACAAAAACCCAGGACTAGTTTATCAAGTAATCCAAGCGCTAAAATCTTGACGTTGTTTCGTAAGTAGTTAAAACAGCGAGACTGACCAAGTTGGTGTAGCAAGAACGCCACTCTTTGATACACGCTTCATACACAAGTTTTGACTTCCAAATTAAATCTTGCATTCCCTCTCTATCTCTAGGGCTCGAATATGACCGCACCACTTAGGCGGAAGATGTTACACGTGCTGAACGCGTTGAACACCTTGTGCTATCTCCAGACGCGTAGCTCGGTGAGACGCCTGGACCGTACTACGCTGCTGAGATCTATTGAGACTGCTTCGCGTGTCTAGAAGTGAAGCTATTCAGCCCTCGCTAATCTGAGACGTATTAGCGGACCCCGGAGGTTAGGAAGCCTGAACCAATTGTATATAAACTCAAGGACAGCCACCACGCTTGGCGCAAGCCGGATAGGAGGCATGGGCTTTTGCAGCCATAACAGATTATTATATTGTGAATAGAGTCAATTCTTAGTTCCAAGCCCTGACACCAGCCCTTGTTATAGATGAGATATTTGCTTCGCCCACTCGGACCACTTCCTAAAATTGATATAGACGGCCTTAATAGCTGTCGTGGCCAGCTAAGTAGGTTGTATTGCGACAATGCTTTGCATGTCTCGCCTCACCGGGGATCTGGGGCAGGCCTCTCATCTGAGCGAAGTTAACCGATGGGTAGCTCACGTTCAGCTTGCCAAGATGAGACCAAAACATGTTTGGTCACTAATTATATGCACGATAGTACTAACAATAAGTCATTGTGGAGTGTTTGCTAGTCCGGGGTAAAAGAGCCGCACAATTACGTTATGTGGGGGAACCATTCGCGCGGGTCAAGTCATCCTTGCTGCTTGACAGTTGTCAAAGGTTGTTTAGCAAATACTGAGTTAAAGACCTAGCAATTATCGCTGGGACTTTATAGGCGGCTGGCGATGCTGAATTATAGGAACGGTAACCCCACACAATACTTTCTGTTTTCTATCGCACTCATCAAAGATGAATGAGTCGGGAGGGTTTTTGATGAACGTAGGTACTCCGTAGATAGAAATACCGTACTGCTATACCTACCACTACTGTACACAGTAATGCTGAAATGAACTAGACTACTACAGTTGGCAATGCTCAAAGGATTTGACCCAGTCTTGTTGTCGAAGTAGCCACGTATCGTAATAATTTTTTTACTCAATATCGTGTGCTGCTTTCACGCCTGGTTAAGCTTGTTCACCTCTGAAAGCATCTTCCAGGTACTGCGTATCTGGATACACAACACGCGATACCTGTTTGAGATGCGTTTGCTGTATATAGAAGGTATATAATCTGTATTTAGAACCCCGACCTTTATAAGGTATGGTAATGCAATACTAGGTAGACTACCTAATTCCTTGTAGGATTTTAGTGCTCCGGTAGTTAGTCCACGCGCTTGCGGATCTTGGCTCTTTTATGATACAGCATTCCATTAGTGCAAAGTGCACCCATTTATACTTAGTAAGCATTTGAGTATTTTAAGCAGGTAAGTACAGACAGAGTATGCGTAATTACACAACTTAATTTCGCTGCTCGAAATTACGCTGCTTGTCTAATGACATAAGCAAGCCTTTGCATTGCGTAATTTATATTCCGCATGAAGCTTAGTGTGTCAGTATCGCGTCAGGTTCAGAGTTGTTTCAGATTTACTAATACCAACTGTTGTGTAATTGTGACTGCTTTATAGACTTGAAGCATAACTAGGTAAGTATCTAGATTTAAGCTTACTCGGGTGCCGCCGCTATGAGCAAATATCTGACCCGAAGCTATAGTTGGGTGTTGTGCACATAACTACCTAAAGCAACTACCGTATAGTCTTAGAAGATTTACTGTGGCTACTAGGTCTGAGGTAAGATTATCTTTTATTGTGCCTTCAAAATGGTGCGCAAAGCGAGTATAATGGGGCTTAATTCTGAATTCTAAACGCTGAACTCCTGCTTCCCTTTGCTCAGTGCTATACTTACTTACCTTACCTACTCGAGTATCTAATTCTTGATGGTGAAGAAGTAGAGTCGGCTTAAATCAACTTGTCTTCGATTTGTGTATCGGGAAAATCCGTTGTGGCTCTCACGGATAAGCTGATGAGCATCTCTTCTAGCCTTTTCAGGCACATCAGGTCAGCAAGATGATACCTATCTGAGCTTCTTCACCAGTGCTCCAGTGCACTACAAGTCGCTAGACTAATGTAGTGCTGAGCTACCACGCTAGTGTACTTCTCCATGTAGCTGTTAGACATTTTAGTGCTGCGCTAATAACTTCCTGCTATCAACAATTATGTATCTCGGCAGGCCTTTTATTCAAAGAGTTAAACCTTTTTAGGAGATACTAATCGGCAAACCTACCGTTCACAGATACCGGTATATAAGTATAGGTAGTTAATTGCTGTCTTAAGTTGTTGCTTAAGTGCGAAGCTATAGTAATCCTGCCGAGATGCAGAATTATCGATACTACACTATACGGCAGGTAAACACCGAAGTGATGCATGCGAGCAAGGATAATTAGCGCTGACCCTATTAGTGGCTTCTCTGTCTAGCGTACCAAACTTTGAATTGCCAAGGTACAAAGGTGGACTCCTGTTTCTTTTGAGGTAACTATCTACCTATGCGTAGTACGGTAGTCGTCGATGATGATGCCCTATCTAGTGGTTTCTTCGAAAGAATTAGGTAGGCCAGGGACTTACCCTTTTGGTTCCTTTCTTTCAAACCCCGTATACATCACATCGGGCAACACATTCCGCTGAGAACGACTTAACACACATGCTATGCGTATGCATGGTAGCATCGAGAGCACCGGAGAGAGGCAGCGCGAAGTAGGAAGCGTACAACTCAACCAGTCAATGCTTTGACGATGATGCGTTGTCTCTGCGGTGGACCTGCAACACGAGAACCTATCTCTTCATACAATGCAACTTTGACAGGTGGGTGGTTTCCGGCCCTCGCATTGTAACATCTAGAAAGTGGCATAAAACGAGAACGGAGGTACAGTAAAAACTCTAAAGATCATCGTCTTGAATACTTTAGGTATGTATTGGCAAAGAGTCAACTTAACGTGGCATACCTGCTGTAAACTACCTAGTCTACCACGGATTCCGAAAATACACGCACATGGGGATGATCAATAAATATGGCTGAGTCGGTATTGGTTGAGTGGACACCCGCTATCAGCCGTGGATGGCTGTTCCAAGAAACTGAGATCAGATCCTTACTATTTCTAATGCGTCCCTTCTTCTAAAGCATACATTAGTGTAGATAGACGCTATGCTATTTACCTCCATGTTCCTTGGCGGCCACCCTGTAGGGTCGCGTCCAGATCTACCGGGGTGGTCATGTCTGACGGCACATATGTAGTCAGCGGTCCCCAGTCCGTCAGAGGGTCCGATTCACACGTCTCATTACCTCGATATTGATTACAGAGCCGCTCACCTGTTGAGGAGTTGCCTCGGTCTGGTCTCGCCCGCTCTATCTTCTTTTCGAGCGGGAACAGTGCCAACGACGACGTCGTCAAGTTGCCAATCAATGGGAACTTCGGCCACTTATTAGAGTCGCCAAGAATCGGCTCACGATGTCCGTGGCCGCCCTCCCTACCGAGTCACCATTACCACGCCCTCCGCCGGGACCAACCTATGTGACAGTCCAGCCAATTGAACTATCTTTCAGACTCTTTGTTGCGAGCACCATCATCGCATTCCTTGTGCTGGTCACACTCGCGCTCCGTGTGGGATCACGGTATTACATAGTAATTAAACTTGGCTGTGACGATGCATTTGTTTTTGTTGCTTCGATATTCTCGTTTGGACAAACGGTTCTGTTTGCGCTTTGTAAGTCTCCTGTGCTCCGGAAATAATGAGCATTCTAACACGACGATGTAAAGTGGTGTTCGGGGGTTTAGGTCATCATGCTATGACAGTGCCAGCACCGAATCAGTTTTCGATCCCTAAGGTATGTATGTCCCTTTATGGCTCGCTCACACTATCGTGGCCACTTTCCATAAAACAATAGCGGGATTTATTGAAGCTCATTGCGACACCAGATTCTCTTCAGCTTTGAGCTCTTCCACGTTATCAGCTTGAATCTGGGCAAATTGAGCGCCCTCTTCTTCTACTTGAAGTTATTCAACAGCAAATCCGTCGCCAAAATCACGAAATTGTGTATAGTCGCCGTCTCACTCGGAACTATCGGTTTAATTTTATGGCAGTTTCTCTTCTGCCATCCGCTCTGGAAAATGTGGGAATGGGATGGACTTGAAACCTGTGGTGATCGCGTATGTGGACGTTCCAATTCTCTAGTCCCTTCGCTTCACTCGACATTATTATGGCAGCAACATCGAATTCAATCCTTATTCGACGCCTATTCTCCTACAGACTTCAGTTTCTGCGAATTCTCTTGGAACACCTACTAAAACCAATGTATAGAAACCCTTGTATGTGGCTGTTTGCGTCTGGTCCATCTTCACCGATCTGCTGGTGCTCGTTGTGCCTCTACCTATCATATGGAGGTTGAAAATGGAACGCACTCAAAAGCTCCGACTTTCTTGGCTATTCACGGCGGGTTTGAGGTAAATTTTCTGCCAGTACGCCCTCATACCAACCCCCAGTCGCTAACTGAGATTGTTTATCATAGTGTCACCGCGACATCTGTCATTCGCCTCGCCTATATCGTCACCATCAACTACCACAATGACTTCTCATTCCACAGTGTCCCCTCCACCTTCCTAGCATTCTTGGAGCCGCCCATAACAATAATTTGCGTCAGTCTTCCGATGCTATACTCTTTTTTCACCAAGCTATGGCCTGGTAATAAAAACCGCGACGACCATAATCCGCACGGCGGACCGCCTCATTCGCAGACATACGGCTCAAGCTTCGGACGCCGCGCCGATCCGCAAATGCGCAACTTTACTCCGCTTGAGATAACGAGACCAGACCCGTTTGAATTAACCGAGATACACGGCAACCAGCGCCAGGTGAGGGTCTCGTGCGATAGAAAAGTTGCGGCAAACCGGGTGTTGCGTTCGCTGGGGAAAAGCATAGACCGAGATGCCGAGTCGAGCAGCGGGTCGGAGGCTGGATTAGTAGAAACCGTGTCACATGGAGGCAGCCAGCAAAACGGGGGTATAATGGTCTCAAAGAACTTTACAGTCTCCGTAACGCAGCGCGAATGAGGGCTACATAATTAATTGTATATAGGAGTATTGGGCCGCGCAAATCGGATAGCGCTAGTCAAGCCTGTGCTCTGGTTTGGTTTGGGCTTGGCCCAGTATGTATATTACGAGACGACAGCATTTAGCACTGTCACCCTACGGCATGCGATACCCACAATATACCAAGAGGAAATACATTTATATACTATCTTACTATGTTTTGGGGTTTATTTGTGCACTGACGAGGCACTTGTACTGATGTACCAAGAGTTGGTAGGTATTGGAGGCTCGACATTTTGCTTGAATGCTGTATCCTTCAATTTAGTCGGATTTCATACAACTCATCCTAGAGTTAATGTTGTCACATTTTGGCAAAGGACGAAGAAAATGCGACAAAGAAAACAGTTATTTGGGGGAAATAATAGGGATTGTGAACTTGTTCTTTGATTATTTTGCTAGTTAAGCATTGCTGTTTCTAAACTATGTGCGTCGAAGAACACAATCCCTTTCTCATCGACTATAAATATACAGAACACGCCGCGGCTTCGTCTGATTTTGCCTATAGCTGCTCAACAAAACTAAAACACATACTACATTCAACCATCGCTAAAGCAAAAAGAATGACGCAAATGACTGATACCCCAATCCCCAAGGCAGGGAGCTCAGAAAGCACTAATCTGGTTCACGAAGCAATCACACAGACAACAGTGAGTAACATAAACAGAGAGCGTGATACGCCAGGTGTATGCTCTTCTAACGCAGTATCAGGTGGTAAGCGTAACCGACAATCAATAACTGGGGAGATTCCCTTGAAGCGTACCAGGCTCGAAGAGGACCAGTACAAGCCAAGCCATTGGTTGGAAACTGTGTTGGAGTCGTCTCACCCAATACTGTCAATACCGGAGTCTAGCGACCCAGACCAACTACACATTGACGAGGTGGCAACGATATCTCCTCCAAACCCTAGACTTACTATAGATACTCATGAGGATAAGGACTATGCGCAAATCCTTGGTCTTGATGCTTTGAGTCTCGCTGAGACCCCGACTGAACTTGTGCCGTTGCTATCCATTGAGGCGGAACTGGATGCAAGTTTCCAATTATTTTCTATTACTGTCGAAGAAGGCGAAGTCGATGAAGGTGCTGACACTGAGGCCCAGGAGGCATTAGTTTCGGTAAATCATCAAGACGATGATGACTCCTATGCGATTCACGAAATGACGAAGGAGCCGACGCCACTAGCTCAGTCGGCAACGCTTTCAACACCAGCACCTCCTTCACTTCAATTATTTTCATTTCGTAGTGAGTATACTACCTCCTTTGGTAAACTCGAATATTCAGCACCGGTGTCTCCCTCCCTTCCCTCGTACGCACTTCCATCCTTTTCAATCTTCCGCGAATTCTCTTCCTTACCACTACCACCTAGCCCTCAAGATAAACCAGCTCTTCCTGGTCCACCCTTCCCCCTACCTTGTGCTCTTCTAGAAGAAAAAGAAAATAGTCGTCCTTCGCCCGAACAGATCACACGACTGCCCACATTTCGAGAGCTGTTAGCATCGATAAACAGTCTTCTAAATCCAGATTTAACAGCGCAAACCAGCTCTTCCATCAGCCCTTTCCCGGATAGATCCCGCCCGGATAGATCCGCCGAAAATATCAACGGTGAGGATGATGCTAAAGTTGGAAATGGAAGCCAGTCGAATTGAAATTCATAGATGAGAGAAGTCCTCGGCTCACAGTTCGCGTAATATAAAAGTCGACATAGTATTCAATGTAACAGATAAGCAATATTTCTTGAAACAAACAAAATAAAATTGTTCACCTGATTAAAAAGCTAATTCCGATGTTCAAAACATATCGATCTAATCCCATGTAGTATGTATTGTTTTGATAGGTATTATTCACGACTTACGAGAATGTGTGGTGCTGATATACTCGGGTTTACCTAGTAAATTGTATGTGTGAACTTGTACCAACTAAACCAGGATTCCGCCTCAGCTTAACAAGTCTAGACCCCATTCATAAGCAGCTACTAATCCTCCCTCCCCCACATCTTCCCCCTCCCACCCAACGTCATCTCTACCTAGATATTCTTATCCCCAGACTCAGATACAGTTTACCCCGCGATGAGGGTTGTCAAGCCAGTTAGCACCCGAAATCATGAGATATAAGGAAAAACTCCACGGTGTCGTCGTATGATCTCTCTTCTATTATTAATATCTTCTGCCTACTGCGTCGTATTTCACTCGCACTCGTATATGTAATACTGTCTCCCCACCGCTATCTGCAAATAGCATCATAGCGCTCTATGTGACGAAGAGAGTAAAAAAGGAGAGGATATTTCGTCTCGCGACAAACGGCCTACCTGATTTACAAAGATACCCCGTTATACCCATCCCGACACATAACACTCCGAGGCTACCAATGCCGATCCGGGACAATCTTCCCCCTCGTCTCCGAAGGACCAGGTCAGTTTCTTAACCTAGTCTAGCTGCTTAATTCCTTAATTCCTTAGGCAACTGCCGATTCCGAAGAGACCATAGCGGAGCTATGCTGATTATCTAGGATCACATAAGTGGTAAGTAAACAATGCTCTCTGAACATCGTCTCGTGGAGTTTAAGAGTCGTCGCGTGCCGACAGATATGCTGAGGGTGTATGTAGATCTGTATTCTCGAGTTATTATTACTACTTAATCAATCCCCTCGTGTTTTTGGTCTGCGTCTTGCGTCTGCTCCAACCATCTATCTCCGTGCATTACGTCGTATCACATCGCCTCGCGATTGCAACACAGTCGCATCACGGACTTCAACATGGCTGCCCCAGGCAAGGTATCGGTACCAGCTTTGCTAGACCTGACAATCGATAATATCACGCCGAATGCGATCAAAATCAACTCGCAAAGTAGCGACCGACGTCTGAAGTATGTGATGGAACGCTTGGTCACACATATTCATGACTTTGCCAGAGAAACTCGCATCAGCACCGACGAGTGGATGGCTGGGCTCAACTTCCTAGTACAGTGTGGTCAGATCAGCAGTGATGTCCGCCATGTAAGTCTCTGTAGCACAATCCATTTCAAGAACGGGCTTTATTTGTGCGATTCAAAGCAACTAATGCGGCATCTAATTAGGAATTCATTCTTATGTCCGACATCCTAGGCCTCTCGCTCCTAGTGGACAACATCAACCACCCGAAGCCACCGAATACGACCGAGGGTTCAGTACTAGGACCGTTCCATACGCACGATGCACCGACGCTAGAGCACGGCGCAAATATGTCTTCAGATCCGAAGGGAGAGCCCCTCTTGTGCATCTGTACAGTAAAAGACACAAAAGGGCAGCCGATTGAAGGAGTGAAGATCGATATATGGGAGACTGATAGTACCGGGCATTATGATGTTCAGCACTCGGACCGGGAAGAACCAACTGAGCGTTGCATCATGCTGAGTGATGCTAATGGAGATTTCTGGTTCAAGTGTATTTTGCCTGTCAGCTATCCCATCCCGCATGATGGGCCGGTTGGCAAACTGCTGGAGAAATTGGGCAGGCACCCCTGGAGACCGGCGCATTTACACTTCATGATGGAAAAAAAGGGTTGTGATCATTTGATTACGTGAGTTGATCGCTTGATTCCCAAGGTCTCAGCCTGCTACGATGTATCAGAACTGACTTTTCCGGCATCCAGCTCGCTATATATGCGCGGCGACCCCTACGAGACCTCCGATGCCGTATTCGGTGTAAAGAAGAGTCTGATCGTGGAGCCACAGAAAATAGATAACGCCACGGCGAAGGAGTACGGCGTACCTGAGGGCAGTTGGATTCTCAAGCATGATTTCGTATTGACGACCGACCAAGAGACCGAGACCTTGAGGGACCAGCTTGCGATTGAAGCCTTGAAGAAGCAGGGGCTCAACTTGAAGCTCGTCGACCATCTACCTGTGCCGGACCTCGATTAAGCTGCGCCGGGCCAAAATTATAGAGTTGAGGTGTTGTGCGGTTGCATTATAGAGTGTCTGAATCTTGTAGCATGTACATTTCCAAAATCAATAATTAACAAACTATTCGCGTGGTGTTGACGATATGTAAACCGAATGTCCGTCGTATGATAATTCTGCTTCTGTGTTTGTAATCGTCTTGGGCATGCATGTAATTTGCACCCAAAGCGGATCGAGGGTGCGATTTCTAGAGACAGAACATTTAGCTTTCGTTGAAATATCAAAGATGCCACCGTCACGACTCAAGCTTCCCTCTCAGGCGATCAGCCGCACATATGATGAGTTGATAGGTGGACGGAACAGGTAGCATGAGCCCTTTGCGACGTCGCGTTCTATAATCGCTGTCTCAAGTCCATCCTGAGGTAAAAAGCAGAGGCGCAAATGACGATACGTGGACCGGGACGGTCGCTCGTAATGTAGGACTCTTTACCAATGCACAGCGACGAAGTGCCCCTACTGTAGTCGTTCCTAGAGTGATATATTTCATCAGAAGTCCTGCACGCCAGTCTCACCCGTCAGTGGCCTCTCAACGCTCTGCTTTCCATGTCCATCCAATTCTGTCTCGTCATCATAATCGCTGTCTCCCACCCAGCCGGGCTCTTCATTGTCAAACCACGCATCTTCCTGCTCTCGGCGTTCGAGCGTATCATACTCATCGTCCTCGTCGACAGTGCGGTAATCGAAATCCTCGTCTCCGCCAGCGATGAACCGAAGTCGAAGAAATTCGTCCCAGCGCAGGCGGCCCTCTTCCGCGGTCTGTGGAGGGGACCTCTTCTCGAGATCGTGAGTCTCCAGCGCTTCCAGCTCATCCCAGTTCATCTCTGCCCCGGACTCCGCTACCAGGTTCGGTTCAGGCGTTCCAGGCGATGACCTTGGACGAGACAGTGGTAGGATGCGACTAGCCATGGGCGCCAAACTATTGCTCTCAAGGCTTTCACTCATATTATCATCATCGGCCCTGCGTCTTGTGTCGTTGACCAGCTTTGAGAGCCGCGCCTCGCCCCTCAACAGATCGACCTCGAGCACGCGCCCAAAGCCCTTAGCGCGACCCTCCTTCTCGCGTTCCTCGTGAGACTGGAAGCGCCTTATCAAGGCATCGTAGAGGGCTGGGTCTGCGAGCTCGTGTTCCAGTGAACGAAAGTACAACGGGTGACGAGATAGCCACTCGCGCCGCCGGTTGCGGACCCGGATCTGAGCT
This sequence comes from Xylaria sp. FL1777, assembly GCA_022578965.1. Lineage (NCBI taxonomy): Eukaryota > Fungi > Ascomycota > Sordariomycetes > Xylariales > Xylariaceae > Xylaria > Xylaria sp. FL1777. The sequence goes on along the minus strand of MU400633.1, from coordinate 14,942 downwards.
GCGTGTGCCGGAGTTTTGGGGGGCCGTGGTTGAGGCCTTTCATAGGGGGGCGAGGGAAATGATTGTAGGGGCGATGCTAATCTGTATTTAGGGTCTCCATATGATGACTCGGGTGAGTCTATCAGAGGTGCCATGATGCCTAGAGTTGATCTGATGAGAGATATGACGAAGAGGATGACAAATTGACAAGTCTGTTCAACGTCAGAGCAATGGTGTGTTCTGTAGAATATAATACTGTAATGACTATTCCAACATCGAGGATGAAAGAAAGAATCCAACAGAAGCCGACTTTGAAGGTAAGTACCTAGGTAGTGGGATGACGGCCCTCAGATACCAAGTACTGGGGCAAATTGGGGACAATCCGTAGGCACCTACTGTATCTTATAGGTCACCATTACAAATCCAACCTACCTACCTAGGAGGTACTGTGTACAGTTTAGGTAGCTACATACCTCAAGCTCCTAACTAAAATACCGAGCAATGAAGAATAACAATCTCACATCCTACTTTGAATATAGATATAATAAACATAGTATGCATATCACCTGCTCGCTCAATGTTGTTAAAATGCGATAGCTAATACCGGTACCATTAACTACATGCAAGTTTACTTAGTAGGTAGGTACATAATGTAGTACCTATACTATCAATACTTAGCGCTATGGACAGTATGTGTATCTATGTAGGTACACCTACCTTAGTGTGTGCTACCGAGTAGCTACTACTAAAAGAAGTGAGTAAATGTTATCAAACATACAAAAGAGAAGCAACCATTCAATTGAGATTGGACCTGATAACAATACCCTTTTTCCCAAGGTTCTTTCAAAGAACATGCATTTTTGAAGTTGGATTTACAAAGCTCTTGAGATGTTGGGATGGGCTTGACAACTTCCGTTCCTCACCTCATGCTTCTACAACAAACCATCACCATCAAAGGGAGACCTGCTTTCAAGAAGATTCTTTTTTTCCCTTCTCATACTATTTCTCATATAATATGAGTTCTGTCTGCTCATCATGGAGGTTCGCTCCAATTTTCAATACACATCGAAAAGGCCACGAGGACGATTCCCAAGAACAGCAAAGAGCTATACGCAAAGTTCAATTATTAAAAACACCAGTAAACGAACAAAAACAAAATCCAGCTCAAGGTTACATATAAAAAAATAGCTACAGTTACTCAGCACCACAACGCTTCGGAACAGGATGCAGGACTCGGTGCTCAACCCAAACAATGCTATCCGTAGCAGCGAAATAACGACGCAGCTTTCATCATCCACACTACTGGCTTTTTCGACAAAAGAGCCTGTTGTCCGTGCTACGTCACCTATACCCCTTGGGTATAGTTTCGTTCCCAAGGGTGATCCCTATTTGACTCGTAACTGTCGGCGGCAAACACAGCAGTCACACCAACTTGTCTATGCTGTTGTGAATGATCAGAAGAAGCATATTGGGATTCGAGTTCCCTATCATATCCATGCAGCAGTCCTACAATCAGAGTCTACCACGCGGCTGGCCCGACGGCAGAAGGTTAGGAAACACGATGAGAGTCTAGAAAAAAGGTTTAGTGAAGCAAGTAAGTAACAAGGGCATCCAGCTTTCCCCAGTTCTAAGCGCATACACCGGTGGAATTCATCTCTTTCTTTTAGTATTTTGCCTGATTCTCCTAGTCCCCTCCGCATACATGAGTCAAGATGCTAACCCTTATACTGCAGTCCGCAAGAGTTTCCCGCGCATACCTCATGAAGAGCTTCGTATGCTTATGCGTCGTGCGACAGCGAAGGGGGAAGGACGCGTAGGGCGCACTGGGACAATAGGAATAGCAGAGAAAGCTCGTCTAGCCGTCCAAGCCCACATACGCCATACCAAAACAAACTACGAAGAGTTGCTTAGGAGTGGATGCAACCGTGAAAGCGCTAGAGCTCAGACGTCCCAGAGAACCTTCGATTTATTAAGAGAATGGGGTCTAGTACCCACAAGAAAATCGATCCCCAAAAAGCCTCAGAAGGTTATAAGAGATAAAATGGCTTTCCTAAAGGGGGCTACGTCCCTAAAAGCCCCCCGAAAGTCCGTGAGACAAGATAACGCAATGCTTATGGGTCCTAGCAAAAACCCACCTTCTCTATCCGCCCAGGCCTTAGTTGATGCTGCTACGGAACAGAGGAAAGTACAGAAGCGCCAGCGTCGTCAAAGACGATGAGCCAAGAGGCATCTAGCAACGCGGAGCAGTTCATAGTGACTGGTTAAACCCGCCGCAACTTGGGGGGTAGGTCCGATAATGACGCTCATACAAAATTTCTCCTGGGAACAAAAGCTACGACGCAATGTTAATAACTTGGTACAGAGTGCTCTGCTGACTTATTGTAGCGGTGCGATAGTCCTACAAATTCTGCTATCCCTAACTGCTCTCTACTTATAGCTGCTAGGCTTCCGTTTTGCTATCTATTTCACTGGCATTTCAGCTCTAGGTATGACCTAATAGACTTATATTACCCCTGTCAACATAAGTGACGATATTTTTAGTTAGTTACATACTCCATATGTGAAAAACAGGTAAACATATATTATATTATTATTATTATTAATAACCCGCTGTGCTGCTTTGCAGCGCGGTCCTTCTACCTGTGTACCCATAGGTAAAACCGTACAAAAAGCCGGATAAAAACCCCATGCAACAAGGTAAACATATGTTAACCTTAGAAAGCTTAAATAAAACTCATATATTCATTAGTTAGTATTTTAAACCATTTCCTACATATAAATGCTAGCCAAGTGTAAATAAAGCATGAGGAAGAAAAGAACGTATCAAGATTCAGGACCCTGTCGACCGTTTGACCAACCCCACCAACACCAGCCCCTGGTCAAAGTGTGACTAGAACCGAGTAGGAATAAATCCAATACCCTACTGCGCCCTTAAGGTCTAGTAACTCCAAGGCACAACATGTCAGAGACACACAACTTTGTCGTCTGGGCGGGTCGGCGGCGGGTCTCGGCATCGCTCACTCGTTCCTCAAGCACATCTAGCCAGAACTAGCGAGGTTAGGTAAGACCTACCATGTATATATCGTCGACAGCTCGTCACATTTCTTCTGGAGCACAGGCAGCCCTCGCTCCGTAGTCTCGGCCAAGCTCCTCCCGGCCGACACACTCTTCGCGCCTATCGCCGACGGATTCAAGTCATACGACTCCTCGCTATACACCATCATTCATGGCACAGCCGAGTCCTGGGACGTCCGAGGCCGCACGGTCGTGATCAAGTTGGCAGACGGCGAAAATACTCAGACGCTGCCATACTATGCGCTTGTCCTTGCTACTGGCACCCGTACCCCGTCTCCGGCCACCTCCCTCCATGGCAACTATACTATCAGTAACGCTGCCATTGCCGACCTAAACAAGAAGCTTGCTTCGGCCACATCTGTCATCGTCGCGGGTGGTGGACCGACCGGCGTGGAAACGGCAGGCGAAATCGGCCACTTCCTCGATGGTTCCGCGGGCTGGTTCAGCTCCCGTCCCTCCAACCCCAAGGCCAAAGTCACCGTCATCACCAAGGATGACAAGCTTTTGCCTGTCCTCGGCAAATCGCGTGCGCTTGGGGCCGAGACGTTGCTAAATAGGGTCGGCGTCGACGTTGTGTATAACGTCAGTGTCGTTTCCTCCACCACCGTCAACCTGTCTAACGGCGAACAATGGACTGCTGATGTGTACATCCCTGCTTTGGGGGTCACGCCTAATAGCGAATACGTTCCTGCGGATCTCAAGAACGATCGGGGCTACGTCAAGACCAACAATGCAACTCTCCGTGTCGATACTGCTGGACCCCGCGTTTACGTGGTTGGTGATGTCGGTGACTATTCTCGTGGAGGCTTTCACAATCTTTATGGCGCCATCCCCGTCCTAGCCACCAACATCAAGCGTGACTTGCTCGCAGCAGCAACCTCCGACAACCCGGATACTAAGCCTGAAGGCTCAGATCGCTTGTTTATTCCGAATAGCTCCGAGACCCAAGCCGTCCCCATGGGTCCGGCGGGTGTGGGTACCGTAAATGGATGGGGACTTCCCAGCTTCTTGATTTGGCTCTTCAAGGGTCGCAATTATATGGTTGGTAACATTCCTATAACAGTGAATGGTGACATGGTCAGGAAGAACAACACTGAATGGAACCCGAACTAGCTAAGGCCAAACTCTAGAACTTTCCTACTCCACTTTGGTTATACTAAATTTGAGGTGTGGCAGCGACCTTGCCAAATCATTTCTCGACTTGAGGATGCCATTATGGACGGCCTCGGCTATATATAACTCGCTGAACGTCGATTGCGAGATAAACTTAAAACTCCCGAGATTCTAACTTCTGCTAGCCGAAGAATCCAGAGCAGCGGCTGAACGTGATAAGCCAAGTGGCGAGCAAGTGCCATCGACCTGGATGTTGCCAAAGGAAGTACTTGGTAATCCCGTTATATTATCCAGAAGTTTAAGTTATAGATGGATAGTACATGAGGATATATAAGATCACTACAGTGGATCGTACGTATTCTAGCCTCCTAATTTTGATAGATGTCAGAGCTGCCTTTTTTTTCTTAGAACGAAATTAAACAGCCATCTTCTTATTCTTCTTTAACTTGCTTAACACTGACGTTATATGATATATCACAACTCTCCCGATTCCTCTTCCGCGTACCTTCCAGTTTATTACCCGTCTTTAGCTCGCTATCGACTAACCGCAACAACGGCTCAGCAATATGTCTGGGGAAGTTCTCAGATATCGCTAATGACAGCCTTTCGAAGTCTTCCTCCCTGCTAGAACAATTTATAATAAGCTTCTCAGTCACAGATGAGAGGAACCGAGCCCGTCTCGGATCAGCTGCTAATCTTGTCATAAGACCTTTCAGTTCGGTACAATATGAAGCTAGCACGGACTCCTCGGGGCGCGATCTCGCAAGGTTCCCAAAAGCAACTTCGACATCTGGGCCGACAGCTTCATCGCGCGGAACCCCAAGACTGGCACCCGCCCGGAAGAAGGCATCCAATGTTCTAAGATAGCCGTCGAAGCACTCCTCGCCGAGGAATCGCGATGCGGATATTTTTAAGAAGTGCGAGAACACGGTGTGCGCCCCCGACCGGTCAGGAAGAAGGGGTTTGTTGGGGTCTGCACCACGGGACATCAGAAGGTCGAAGACGGCATTGTCCAGACAATCGTTCCACCGCAGAGCGGGGAACATGAGAGGCCCTGAGAGCATGTTAAAGACGGACATGGTGCTACGAGCGAAAATCACCCATGGGGACGCCGCCTCGAAGAGACCTGGTGCTCTGACCCGCGGCAACACGTTTGGATCTTCCCCGCGTTGGAGCAGGATTTCGAGTGTTCCTGTCACGGGGGCTGGGCTTTCGCCGCTGTTGAGCACCATGGGCGTGAGCGCGGCGAAGAGTGGTGATTCGTCAAAGATGTCGAAGAAATCAGGTTGCTCGCCGATTTTTTTTCGGATGTATGATGTCAGGTTATGCCTGAGTAACTCCTCGCGGAAGGGCAGCCTGGGGTTACAGGCCTCACAGTTAACTCCCCTGATGGTGACGTGCCCTATGTGCACCATGTCCCCAACTGTTATTTCGTACCTATCCAGCAGTGTCGTCGTCTGTTGGTGATGATGAGGGGCGCACTGGTCGGCTTTCAGCGCCTCCGATGCATAAATCAACGCCTGATTTAGATGCGAGATGAGTGGTCCGCTGTTTAATCCCTTCCCATGCCTCATGATTCCTGCGACAAGTGAGTTGTCCTGGCATGTGGTTTTGAGATATCCTAGGTATGCGGTGGCAATGGATATAAAGCCGTTGTAGTCATCCGGGAGCTTGCCGCGCAAGTACGCCTCCATATCTTTAGTCAAGACAAAGTCCTTCACAGTCCTATGAAGGAACTCGACGCGCAAATCCACAAGCTTGAGTAGGCCTTTTGTCTTTTCGTTTATGTTGCGACTCGTCTGCTCTCTTTGCCTCGAAATTTGCTCCGGTGTTGGGGAACTTATCGGGCATCGATAAGCATGGTAATATTCTTCAAACCCCCTTTCCAACTGATAATAGAGGTCAATATGAAGAGGCTCCAATGCGTGGGCAGCGGCTTGCAGTATACCTGCCATCTTGGCATAGTCAACTGGGTCAACGCTTTCTAACATATGCTTGAACAGCTGCTCCAGATCTGTCGGTAACCTACTGAGACGTTGCCTCAGATCTCCGATTGTGTCGCCGTTGGATAAACCTTCCCGTAGTGATCGCGCCACGAAGAATGCCCAAAGAAACACACCGTCAGACTGGGCCACGATCTGCTCTATGAGCCCAGACTTCTCAGAGACTGCCGTTCCGGACTCGTCTATAGCCCACTTAGGATGGGCCCGGAGCTGGTCACTTACAAACTCCCGAATGTCATTTCGAGTTAGTTCGTGGATATCCAGTCTCTCCTTGCTTTCGCCACCGAAACTTCTTTCAAACACAGCCCACGGCCGACTAGACACACACATTTTAATATGGGGAGAATTAGCCATATCGCAGAGAACCTTGCAGAGCTCGGCATGGTTGCTGTCGTACTCGTCGAGCCCATCGATGAAGAAGCACATTTTCAACGGCATGTTGTCAGCTGATCCCAGCGCTCGAAGCGCAGCCGCAAGCTCGGGAACGGACCACGGCTCCGCGGCAGTCTGCCAGCGTCCGGCCTTGGCGGCCTCCCAGCGACTGGGACTGATGAGCGGGACGATTGACGGATGCTTGTGGCAGACGTCAAAGAGCAGGGACTGCAGCAGTCCCCTCCACGACTTCTGAATCGGCGTGCCCGCGATCCAAAAGAAATGTACCGCTACCGCGAGCGTGTCTGCCGAGCCCGCCCAACGCGTAAGCAAGTCCTTAGTCTGGGAGTGCCCTGCGATGAATTTCATGAAGGTGGATTTCCCGGACCCAGGTTTGCCCGAGATCCAGAAGGTGCCGCTCCCAGAGCTGAACCACTTCGAAATCCGCGAGTCGAAGGCCCACTGGAATGTGTTCCTGTGTGCCTGCGGAACGGAATCGTGGCGGGTCGGGCGACTGGCGTAGTTCAGACTGACGACGATCCGTTCAGCGAACATGTTGTCCTCAGCTTCGGTTAGGCTAACGAGCCGGTCTTTCAACAGTCTAATATCAGCCCCCGTAAAGACTACTGAGTCCTCCGTATCCGAACTCACAGCCCGTCTTTGAACCTCTAGTTGTAGTTTCTCTACATCTCGAGAAATAGAGTCAATTCTGGACTCGTGCTCTGGTCTGGAATAGTTTTTAACATCTCCTAACGAGTCCATGGTCTTGTTGAGCTCAGAGATCCGAAAGCTAGCATCAGATGTCAAAGTCTAAACTATCAGATATATCTGAGAGTCTGCGTTGCTCACCTAAGAATGGAAATAGCATGACGCGTTACGGCGTGAGAAAGTCGCTTTACTTTCTCTGGGCTCAATCTGCCTGCCAGCTTAGGGCCAACCAAGGTTCCTGTGTCTGTCTCCCATAACTGAGATCTGTCCCCTAGGGAGCCCGTTGGTATGCTTCCTATAGCCTCACGTAGCACCCTAGAGTCTTCTAGAGAAGAAGAGGCCAGTTCCAACAGTGCCAGCTCATCCTTCAGCGGCGGCGATGGACTCGTCGGTAATCGCTTCTGTAATAAAGCATGCTTTTTAGAGAGCGCCAGTTCCAAATTACCTAATTTTCTATAAATGGAGGTCTTGTCTTCTTTTTCGAGCGACGACGAGACTTTGGATGAATTGGCGGTTGAGAGTAGCTCTACACTGAACTCTGTGACAGTGAGGATGTCGCTCGCGACATCAAGGGCCGAGATAGCATCCATAAATAGTTAGCGCGCAGAGTCGCAGTCTTCAGGATGCAGATATGGAGATATGGCTCGAGGTATTCTGCCTAAAGTACAAGTACAGAAAAGCTAATGTTAAAATTAGAATAGAGGGGATAGACTAATCATGTACTCAAGTCGATTTACATCTTAAAGCCTCCCGCCTCTCTGGGGTAAGCTGGGGTTAGTCGGAGTTACCGGTCCTCCACTTCCGTCAACAATATAGGTAGGGCAACAAGTCTGGCCCTATAGTAGAAGTTATATAGGTAGCTGACATGCAAATAATACTATGACCTGCGAAAGACGGTAGTATAAACTTTTATATATCCGTTCTTGGATTTCAAACCTCTTAATCCTAGGGGCCTCTTTACTAATCCTTTAACATTTACATGCGATATTTAATAACAAGTTAAAACACGTCTAAGACCGCTTGAAGCTGGAATCCAGGTGACATTAGCGGATAGTCGTGTCCTAAGATCGCGGTGTTGGTTTTCCTATTCATTATAGAAGATGTGTGAAAAGGGGAGACAAGAGAGATAAAGAAAGAAACATAGTATCTAATGAAGGCTCTACGATGAAAGTTAAGGAGGGAGTGAGAATGCCTAGTCTAATGTAACGTTGAAGGTGTCTAATTCATTGACTAAATTAGTCTCGTCTCGAATACACATATAGACACATGTACTTATTCTAGATTTACAGTTCTTCCCTGCCTGAGATGAGAAAGAAATAAAAAATGCCTAGTTGCTATATTCACACATTGCCCTATAATGGACATCTCAGATATTATGTGCGTGTTCCCAACATAATTATCTATGAACCCTCGTTATCCTTATTATTCCACTCTGTAATATTAGAGCGAAGTTTCTATAATAACCTAAATGATTCTTACATGGTCTTAGATCGAGAACTTCACTGTCGTTGATAGTCATATAGTCACCTCAGCCAAAAAATGGTGACGTACCGAATGCCATCCCTCGACAATAGCGATAGGGCTGGCATCAAACAGTAAGGCTACAACTGTGATAATACATGGGGTGTGTCATGGAATAAGTATTATTGACTTCTTGACATTAAATCTGAAATTGCATGTACTATATCTAACGACGTAATATCTGAATAACTACTTAAGTATTTGTATAACTAAAGTATGCCTCTCATCTATCCACGACTGTATGCTAACAACCTTGCACGTTTAAAAAGTTCACCCTTCTTAACTTTTATTCAGCAGTCGAGCGTTTACTACTCTTCTGTTGCTCCTTTCTTCACTCTTTGGGTTCTCATTCGGACTTCTCAACACAAATCCACGTATAGTGTTGCCTTAGAAGCCCCCAATGGCGGCTGGAAGAAGACTTTCATACGCACCATCGGCTTGTCTGGCTACCTGAATTTCACTTCCCCGCCCCCGTCTACAAGAGATAAGTCCAATAAGGTAAGAATAACCCCTTAATGTGTCAGTACGTAAGAGAATAACGACTCCTTCTACACCGACTACAGGCACGTATGGTCTAGAAGACGGTATTCTTAATATTAAGCACCTTACTCGTACATGTTTATATGATTATACGATCAAGTTGAATGGAAAGATAATATGAGTTGAATAAAAGGCAACTAATCTAAACATCTCACAACACAGAGGTTCCGCAAGGACTCAAAATCACTTCGTTGAAGCAGTCCAAAGAGAGTCAAGAGAGTTAACTCGCGCAACTTTACACAGAAAAGAGGTTCTAAAATATGATATAAGAGATTCAAAAGAAAGAAAAAAGTGGCTAACCATACATTAATCGAGCTTGAAGGACTCCTAATAACGTGAACACCTGTCCAGGGTGCTTTAAATAATGACCCATCACTTGATAATCAGCATCCTCTAGTCTAGGTTCTAGGTGACTCATACCATGACTTGAATACCGCTCCGGGGTGTCTACTGCCCCCGTGTCGCGCGGAATTTCCCCACAGCGGGACACATCGGGTGCCCGGAGGGACTTTGAAGCCGATGTGAACCTCTCCATGGCCGGTTGGGTGACTCTTGCCTGCTTATTCCCCCTAAGTATAGAATACGATAATCGACAGCCAGCTGGAGCTACAATAGGGTCACTGAATGTGATGGTTTTGGTTTCGTACCGGTTCTCGATTTCATACACGTGATATTGCGACTTAGGGAATATGCCGATAGGCCTAGGGGATGTAAATAGAAGATGTAAAGATCGCCAAGGCCATTGAGCTACATTATTAATTATAGTTGGAGCACAAGTCTGGGCTCGAAGTGATTACAGTTATTCCCGGGGGGTCATGTCAGAAACCTGTTCGGCGATAGGTCCTAGGAACAACTAACTAGCGGCATCCACCCGCGCTGATGATGTACCGGGTATTCGCTGGAGGGTGTAAAGCAGCATAAAAGGAGAGACAGATCATGGGGATTCTAGGGAACTCAGGCTTTGGAGCTGTATTACCACAATATCCTTTACGTGCAACATCTGTTATTCTATATACATTCGTTCTTGAGAGACTGAAAAGTTGAGAAGCTTCCTCAAGATGGCGATCCTCGAAATTGCTCAGATCAAGCTCAAGAATGACCCGGCGCTGATCAAAGAGGTCGAGGAAGACGTTATGCCGGGATTCAACGTGACGTTGCAGAAGTTTGGTGCCCGAAATATGTTGCGCGGATATATCGTGACGGAGAATGGTCGCGACGTGAGGGAAGAGCGCCGACTCGTTCTCGTCTTAGGTCCGCAAATCCCCCCCTTTTCATCTCTCGTATGACATCCTCATCCTCACTCGAACACACACAGAATGGCTCGCCGTCGAAGATTTCAAGAACTTGGTCGCCTCCGCCAGCTTCCTCGAGGTCGTGGGCAAGCTGAAGGAGAGATACACCGATGGGCCGGGGGGGCCAAAGCTCTTCGAAGTCGACGGTGGCTTGTCGTCGCTGTTCGGCTCGGACACGGTCCTCGAGTACCTCGTCATCAAACCCAAAGATGCTTCCGAAGCGGGCTTGAAGAGTGTCCTGCAGAAGATACAATCGAGGCTTCCCCAGCCCGGCACCGCGCAGGTGGCGGTCGGGAGTAGTGTAAATTCAGAGACTCAGGAGATCGCTCTCGTGAGCTTATACCCAAGTGACGCGGTAAGTTCCAAGCTGCAAATATGCGGTCTTGTATATATTCTACTGTCCCATCTCATCGCCCAACTACAGTCGTGCTGTAGCGTGAGCTCGAGGCGTTCACTGATAATAGTATGCATACGCAGGAACTTAATGCGTCAACAATTCGACAACAGGTTCTAGCTGATATCGCGGACGCAGCCGATGTGACGAGCCTGGTTATGCATGTTAAGAAACAGTTCCCTCTCGCAGAGTAGTTGGTGTTTCGATCTGCGTAGACCGGGGATGTCGAAGGAGGACATATATGTTCCTCATGTAAAACACACAAATTAGATTTGAATGCGCTAACCTCTCCGCTCAAGTCTTCATGTACCATATATTATATAAGATAGGGGTTGCTGAAAGAGGTGAAATATAATTAAAAAACACCTATACCGTAATTATGCCTCAAGTTCAAGCTTGAAAATAGTATATAGTAGACAATCTATGCCTCCTTTCTGTGGGTTCTGCATATCATTGGAAGGTGATATAACTTTATATTACTATGCAAGGTAGTTATACGAAATAACGGTAGTACCGTATATCATATACCCCTCCTCAACTACTACCTAGGTAACCATTCAAATCAGTGACGCAATGCCGATCCCCGCACGCCCTCCGGCATGCAAAGCATGTGCATGTTAAATGGGTTTATTTCTAAGCAAGACTTATAATTGACATCTAGGAACACCCCTATAAGTACGCTACTAGAACAGATGATACTAAAATCGCAGAGTTTGTGACCTCAAGGACTTAGTTGGAAACATAAGGTATTCACTAATCGGCAATAACTTCTTCATCAAAGAGTATTCTCTTTAAGTGTCTATTTTCGAATTAGGCGGGAGTCCTTATATCTCTACCATGACACGACAATCCCAACCTCCAGAGGAATTGAAGGGCTTCGAGAGCCTGAGTCCCGGTACATACAATACACTAGGTGGGAGTATCCTCTCCTACTCACATACGCCGGCATCGCAACATAAGCCAGGAACTCCTATCTTAGTCTTACTTCACGGATGGCCGCAAACGAGATATATCTGGCGGTATGCTGTGCCTGTGCTCTCGGCGCAGGGTTACACGCTATTCGTACCGGACTTGCCTGGCTATGGATATAGTACTATGTCCACAGTCTCTGCCTCAGACTTGGGTTCTAAGTCTGAGCATGACCGAGTGAGCGTCGGGTTCGGAGTACTCTCAGCTGTGCGTGCCGTATACGGCAATGGCAATTCCTCTCCCACTCATGACGATGAGCAACTCGAAGTCGTGTTCATAGGGCATGATCGTGGAGGTCGTGTGGCACAACGCCTGATCACAGCTTCCTCCGCTTCATCTTCATCAGTCCTGAAGTCCCTGAAGATCCGGATTGTCGGCGCAATGCTCTTGGATATAGTCCCCTACAGTGCGCAATGGAGTGCACACGCTAACCCCCGAGCGTCAACTAGGTATTGGCACTGGACATTTCTACCTTCTGCATTCAGCTTGCCCATGGTGCAGGCATACGGCGGTGGTCGGTTCTGCCGTGAGATTATAGCCGCAGTTGCAGGCAGCAGTGAAGCTGGACGCAAGAGTTTATATGCCGATGGTGCCGTCGAGCATTACGTGAGGTGCTACGAGCAAGACGAGGTGATCCGTGGTGCCGTAGCCGATTACAGCGCTGGCGCTGCCGAAGACTGGGATGCACAGCAGGAAGATATTAAGGAGGGGCGGAAGATACAGGTCCCTGTCGTTGTGCTCTATTGTGAAGGCCTGGGTAAGATGCACAGCGATGTCGAGGCCATCTGGAAACAGTGGGCGAGTCCCAGTGCCAAGCTTGATGTTCATGCCATAAAAGGTGGCGTAGGCCACTATCTGCCGGAGGAAGCTCCGGAGGAGACAAACAAACACATCGTGGAATTTCTTAAAGGGCTTGGGATATAGGTCTCCTCGATAGAGGCAGAGCGCGTGATAAGTATATCATACTGAAACGAGGAGCTAGCGACAAGTAACATGAATGCATTTTTGGTTTCCGCCGCATATTGTCTTAAATAGTTTTCATATTAGCCTTGGTGGCGTCTCGTAGCACAAAAGTGACGGACTTTCGTAACATACTGGCTCCGAATGGGCATGGCATTGCGGCAGGTTGTGATCTTGATAGATCCTCTCATCTCACAGTTCCAAAGTATCACTGGCCCTTGCGCTCATTGTGGGCTCGCTAGGTGGAACGAAGAAGAAAGGTTTGGGCTCCATAGCTATGATCAATTCTCCCCGTTGTCATCGTTCGCTAAGTGCACGCGATGCGGATTAAATGGCAACAGGTTTCAATGGCTCTCGAGATGCTTTGTGACCTCCTCGACCCTAACAGCTCCGCCGAGAAATTGTCGTACCGTTTCCCGGTCTTGTCCATTGTTCCCTTGCACGACCATTTTCACTACCTCTCCATCGTCATTCATAATCAGACGACCGGAGCGCCCATCGCGCCACTGCATGCTGATTTGTCTCGCTTCGGCGTCCGCAGCGCTGATATCGATAATTGCTGTCTCCGATTCCTGATCTGGGACTTTCTTAGGGCCCAAGCCCGCTGCTTTCTTCATGTCTCCAATCGCCGCAGCGCGGTTGTGGTAGCGGACTAGTTCCCTTCGCAGAGCGTGGGCAAAGCGTGATAGATCCTGCTTCTTCGGAGTATCGTCATCATCCTTAGAGGCAGGCAGAGGCAAATGTCGGGCGGCCAAGCCTGACAGCGGTATGCATGGGGGCACAGTGTGGCGATGGACACGGAGATGGCGGCGGTTCGCGTATGGTCGGTTCAGCATGACATAATAGGGTCGGACGAACTTGGCTTTGGACATGATTTCGAAACGAAGGCCGAGGACGTTCCCGCCATCGACAGCGTTAGGATCGGGGTCGTTGACCTTGAAGGTCGTGATGGTGGCGCACGCGCGGTATAGAGATTGCTGTTTGTGGGCGCTTTGCTCTTGGAATCGCGCAAGGAGCTTCTGCTTGACGGCTTCGCTGGTTCGTGACCGTTGGCCGCCGGTTGTTTGCGATTGGAGGATCTGGCGCGTCGACTCTGCTGTCATTAATGTTGCTGCTTGGAGCTTAACGTCGCTCTTCAACGACTCGACTGAATGTTGTTAGTACCTACACGGTCGCAGAGCGCAAAGGTAAACAAAGGACACTCTCAACAACGCAACAAACAAAACCAGAATGCTCGGTCCCGTACCTTGTGCCCTTAGCTTCGCAATTTCGTCGTGCAGTCTGTCTGCTACAGAGAGCTCTGGCGACATAGATGCTCGGGGCTCCATCCTGATTCTCGGAAGTCGTGTCGTGTATTGCTTAAGTAAAGAGAAAAGAGAGCATACGCATAAATGGTGTGATCAGGTTCCATGTATCTGGAAGAGATGGAATACCTGCCACCTACCGTACCTGTGGTTTGGTACGCGACAACAGGACAGCCTTACCAGATCTGGCTTCTGTCCGGGGTAGCTTCCCAGAGGTCACCGGACGTCGGTCAAGGTGACCTAAGATAGGCCCTCCAGAGCTCCTGTAAACAAACCCTTTATCTCAGGTGCCTCAGACTAGAAACATAGAACAGCGGGCTGCGCCCGCTGCAAGCTACAACCCACCCCTTTTGGGGGCCCGTGCAGATGTATCTGTAGGTCCATGGCTTACGTTTTATGTATTCTAGTCTGAGGCACTTTTGTTAATTTTCGAGCTAAGGTTCACTTTATATACGTATGCATACTACTTATACCTATAAACTATTTACTAACAAAACCTAAAAATAATAATTATAATATTGCTTAAAGCTTTTTATAGTAATATTTATACTTAATATTAACTTTATAATTAAAATATTTTATTATATTATAATATTTTAAGCTTAAATAATTAAAAGTTAAGCTTTATTTATTAATTTATTAATTAGTATTATTTTTTTACTTTATTATAAAACTATAAACTTTTAATAATTTTAGCTTTAGCTTAATTAAT